>PVKZ01004147.1:0-58113 GCA_004027375.1 Macroglossus sobrinus
TCTGATCACGGATTATAAACTCATCCTCTCTTGTTATAATTTCCTGCAACTTCCTTTTCCGGACAGAATCCCAGCGATGCCTTTTCCATAAAAAGAAGGTTTCTCTCTCTTTTCCTCCCATCTCGCTTGTCGGCGGCTCTGTTCTCCTGTTCTGTGCCACCCTCCCCTGAGCTCCCTCCCTCGGAAGGAAAGCAGATTGGAGGGGATGAAAACCCTCTCGTAAAGAGGCCTCTCTCCACCCACCACCGGCTCTGAGAAATGTGCATCTCTCCAATTCCTCCTAATGATTCATTTCCTCGCTCTCGCTCTCGCCGTCGTGAGAATAACCCCTGCACGGGTGCTCCTTCCCCAGAAGCCGTGATGAGGCCCCCGGCAGTGACTCAGCTTCCGCTGCAGGATCTTCGGGGTCCCCGGAGTGCCCCCGCGCGTGGCCCTGTCACTACAGCAGGGACGTACCCCGAGTGACACTCCTTCGCGAGCCCGTTGTCACCTCATAGCGTTGTGCTGCTTAATATTTATTACCCAGTTCCAGACCTCTGGAGTTTCGTGGAGCTATAAAAAAAAAATATTCAACGTCAACAACAACAGCAAGAGTCCCTCATAGGTGCGGTTTGAGATTTGGGGTCACACACGTTGACGGGCTGGGAGTTTAAGGGACTCGATCCAGGGGTCAAAGCGAGGTTACAACTCGCTTCCCTAGAAGGCAGCTCCTGACCCCCACCCCAGCAAACGGAAGCCACAGACTCGCCGGCCCCGCCCCCAGCCCCCCAAGTGGAGCCCTACGGCTGTTGCCATGGTAACACTATGACTCCCTTCACTTTAAAAAAAAATTTTAAAAATGGGACCTCCATGCCAGTGACTCCCAACCCGTCTCCAATTCGGACCTGTCCTGAGCTGCACAGAAGTGCAGGCATCATTGCTTCCCGGGCATCTGTCCGTGACGTCTCTGTCACGTCCACCTCAGTTTGTCCGAAGCTAAGCGAGCCTGCCGAGACCGCCAGGTGCACCCCTCGAGCGCGGGTTTGTCTGCTGCGCCCTGAGGAGGGGCTGGTGTCACCCCACGGTGTCTGCCAGGAGACCCCGCACCGCTGGCGGCCGATGCGAAGGGTCCACAGCTCGTCATTCCTAATTCTTCCCGTGTCTCGCACCCCCCCCAGGCGACCCCTCCCACTCTCCCCGGGCGTCCCCGGTCCCCTGGATGGACTTCCTGCTGCGGCCCGAGGTCAGGGCCGTGCCGCTGGGGTCGGTGGCGTCGCCTGCTCCGGAGAGAAGGGCCCGTCCCGGGATCTCCGACAGGACAGGACCGCGTGGAAGGGCGGGAGGCGACGCAGGCTCTCAGAGCCGCAGTCCCTCCGGTGGGGACCTCACAGGACCTAACCACGCTTACAGTCATAGCGGAGTTATAGAGGGCCCCGTCTCACGGCGGCTGTCGCGGCGCTAGGCCGGCCGAGGGGTGTCCCTGGGAAGGGCCTCGGGACAAACACGTGACGGCCACAGGCCGCAAGCCAGACGGTCGGTGGCGTTTTGCTGAATGTGCTTCGTCATCCCCAGGGCTCCACTCCAGACCCCTGGGACAAGTGTCCTCGTCACCTGCCCCTCGGAGGGGACCGTGGAACAGCGCGAGATCGCAATAGTCTCACGTTGGTCTTGCGAGAGTATCCACCGATCTTCCCATCCATCTCGCTGGCCCGGATGCTACGTACTGAGCACCTACGACGTGCTGAGCATCGCGGGTCCAGCTGTGAGCACGACACCCCTGGGACCTGTCCTCAGGGCGGGGACAGTCCGCAGAGATCAGACGCCCGCGTTCCCAAGACGGGGCTCCTGCCGTGTCCTCCCTGCCCCCTCCCCAGTTTCCACCCGCCCCTCCCTGTGGGGACGCTGGCCCGCTCACCACGTTCGGGAGGTACGTGGTCCAGAAGTGGCTCGGTAACTCTGTGGATGCTTGGGCTGCTCCTGGGCAGGGTCTTACTCATTTCGAGACCGGCCTGTCTCCAAACCATCACACCGACAAGGAAAGTCCACCGGGCCGCTGCCACACTAGCCGGATGCCCACGCACATGCTCCCAGCGGTGAGTCAGGGTTCATTCCCAGACGAAGAATAAGGAAATAGCAAGCGAAATGAGAATCAGGAAATAAGAAATGAAATTCTCATCCCAATGATGCCCTCGACACCATAAATGTGAGTGGGTGGACGTGGCCTGGACTTGCTGTGTACCCCGAAGCCCTCACCATCTCGCCGTCACCCCAGCCCCTTAGCCTGGCACCGTCTGGCAGACGACACCGGACAAAACAAAGCTGTGATGTTTCCGAGGCAGGTAACGGACAGGCCACCCACATCGGCCTCTGCCCCTAGACTCTGTCTCCCCCGTACCCCGCTTTTGGCCTCGCCACTGCTGCCTCTCGTGCATTCTAGAAGGAAGAAGAACATTTTGTTTAGAAAAGGATGAACATTAAAACGTGCCTAAAACGAACGTTTGGCATGACTTCTTACGGATGATGCTAATTATTCATGTTTTTTCCCGGCTAAATTTCTCTGCAGCCTTTGCCTGCAGCCAGCCCTGGGTGCGAGCAGCTGGCAGAAGCCTCGGGATCTCCCAGCTGGGTCAGGAACATCGTGGGATGTACGTTTGCTCTACCCCCAGATATATCACCCAAAGTGTCATGACACAGTTATTCACTAGAAGAGGAAAAAAAAAATACTAGGAAATCAAACAGCCCGAAGGGGAATCCTGATTCTTTCTGTCCTCTGATCTGTTTCTTAGAAGGAGGGGAAAAAAATCTTAAAAAAAAAAAAAAAAAAAGAAAGAAAGAAAGAAAAAGAAAAGAAAAAAGGAATCCATTACTAAACGCCCAGCAGCTGTGTACGTCTCAGCACAATCTAATCCAGCTCATTAAGCCTGGTAAACGACGGGATGAAACGCTGACTCTCTCCAGTGGTGGGCGAAACGCCAGCCTGGGGCGTCAGAAGATGTCCCCGGGGACCTCCTGAACCACAGCACCGGCTGCGCTGTGCTTGCTGGTCCTTCGAGACTAACTCAGCATCTATCTCATCAGATCCCAACGCCGTGCCATCACCAGCGTGCCGGAGGGGGCCGGCGGGGTATGTGACGTGCCAGGCATGGCGTGGCTCCCATGTCAGATCCCCTAACACTGAGGCGAAGGCTTGCACGGCCACCTTCCGTCGTCCTGGACAAATCCGCTCGCTGGCGTCACCCCCCGCTGGGAGTTCCAGGAAGCAGGCGACACTCTCTCTCTCCACAGCAGCGGTGGCAATTTCGTGAAACCATTTCGTGAAACGGCAGCTCCCGACTGGATTCACAGGGAGACGTCGCTGGCTCACAATGCGGTGACTGCTGCCGTGCACCCCGCCTGCAGCTTAGTCACCCCCAGATGAGTCCTGTTTGCTCGAAATCGGATGAAGAACGGGACCCGAAGTGTATTATTATGATGATGTCTCCTCCGCTCTGCACCTGTCGTGGTCTCTTTTCTCTTCGGTCTAATGAATCGTTCTTTCTTAATTCTTTGCTTCTCGCTCAGAAGGTGCAGGCTCATCTTCCTGTCACAGCTTCCAGTAGAAACCATGGTTGTTTTCCCAAACAGCAGTGCTCCAGTGTTTTTGCCCTAAAGCCTGAGCTTTTAATGAAGCCAGCATTTCCTCTAGGTTGTCACAGACAACGAAGGCTAAGTGTCATCTTCACGCGATTCTGAGCCATCGTTGCAACGGTGCTTGCTTCACTATTTGTGTTGTTTTGTTCCTGCTCTCAGGAGCTTTTACATCTATTAAAACAGAAGTAACCCGAAATAGCTAAGTCCGTATGGGAGAGAAGCTCAAAAAAAAATAATAATAAAAGAGAGAGAGAGAGAGAGAGAGAGAATAACTGTGCCCAATAACCAATAACACTGAATTGCTATTAAATTCTTTTTTTTTAATCAAGGGAGGTGACCCGATCTCACCTTTGTAGCTGCACAGACACCTGTGCTTACAGGTATGGAAAGGTGACCGGCCACTGCTCAGGGCGCGGGGAGGACAGTGGTCCAGCCCGTGAAGGCAGGACGAGTAAAGATGAGTCCCTGTCCACGGCGATCGCTTCCGTGTCACTGGACCTGTCCCAAGAACGTGCCACGTTTGTAACACGTGCACGTGCACGCACGCACACACACACACACACACCGAGCTCCCCCTCTGTCCCTGGCCATTCCGCGTGGGGTTTCTGTGGCCAGGTGAGACCCGTCAGCCAGCTGTGCGCTTCACCGATGTCCGCCAGAGACTGGAAGACAAATTTCTCAATCGCCACCAAGCACAAGGCCACCCTGGAGGGCACCGCCCGCCACGATGACCGCGTCCCAGCGCGGGTGACGTCATCCCCGAGACGTGGCCCACGTGTCTTTCCTTGGAACTCCTGGACGAGACCTCACGAAAGAACTTGGAGGATCTGAAGTTCTCCAGATATATCTTAGCATTTTTGTTTTTTTTTTTGTCTTGCAGACGGTGCCCAAGTTGCCTCGTCTGCTCCCCACCCCCGCACTGCACAGCTGGTGTCGCTGGTGCCGGCTGCTTCATGGGAAGCTTCGTAGCTTTCACGGTGCCCATCCTGGGCCCTACGAGCCTGTCGAAAAGGAGCGGATGCTGAGGGCAGGGGGTCCACGTTACTGGGCAGCGCAGTCAACCCCCTGAGCAGCCGTGTCGTTGGGTCTAGCTGTCAATCTCAGATGACAGGATTTCAGAGGCAGCATCTCTGGTGCATGAGTTCATGAGAATTTCATTACACGTGTCCCTGCACCATATTTAAAGACGAGGTGCTTTTAAGAATAATCCGCACCCTCTGGATGTAGCGTGTGTCTTTCTTTAATTGTTACAAGATGCTAGCAACGTTCTTCCACTTTCGAATCTCTTCGGATGTCGTTGCTCTTTTAAAAAAATGTCCTCAAGCCAGAGCATCGCAACAGATTTGGTGAAATCGTTATCACTCCCTAAACCTTTACGATGAATGGTCGGATATATTTTTAAAATCAAGAAACTTTCTAATTATTTGGAACAGTGTCTCCCTTTTATATCATGTAGGGGCGCACAGATTTTGAGAGCATACAATTCCTAACATAGAGAAATCACGGTATTGAACCCCAATATCTGGGAGAAAACTGCCTTAACTCAGCTCAGGAGTCGGATTTTCACCTCTGTGTCCAAGTTGCAAACTTTCCATCAAGACAGAAACCGGAATCGAGAAAGAAAATAAAAGAACTGTGATCGACCCTGAAGAATTATTAAAACAGTTTATGGTCCCAGCACATAGCAGAGGATGAGTAGTTGTTAGGTCTTATCGCTGAAGGCGTAACCGACCCCCGGATGTGAAATGGAAAAAGTCAGTCTTTCAAAGCGACTACTGTACCTTTGATGACAGTAAGCTCAAGAAGCTCTCTTTTCCCCAAAATGCTCTGCAAGGTACCAACGTTCCTTTACAAAAATAGCAAAGACAAGTACCACCTGCCAGGCGCCTGCATGCCTCATGCTCTGCCTGGTGGGGAGGGTTATCTCTGTTTAAGACGGAAAACTTACAGCCCACCGTGCCCGAGATCCCACGTCCACCTCCCCCCATGGCAAACGGGGGTGTGAGAATGACCCCCCCCCCGCCCCGGTTGCTGCCTCCTTAAGGCTGGTTAGTAACCCCCTGCCCGCCATCAGGGCTTCTGAAACCTCCCCGTTGTTCCAGTTAAAAATCCGCGGCAGTATTTCCAGGCCAAACTCTGTGTACGTGAGTAAGCCTTGGCAGTTCACAATATTCCTCTGATTTAAATTGAGAATGTCAGTAAGGAACGGCAGGAAGTAGCTCGCACATCCAACCCATCAATCCTGAACCCAACACAATCCCGCCCCAAAGAAACAGTCCTCGACCACGTGTAAACCAAGAAACTGTCCTTGTCTTCACAAGGCTCCTTGAGGGTATTTGCCTCTGCAGCCTCAGCTAATGTTGTCGACGCCATCAGATGGGGCTCAAAGCCGGAGTTCATTCATCTCGCAGACCTTCTGCGGGCCACTAACGGCACGGCACGGAACGCAAGGCTTTGCCTGAGGAAAGGTCTCCATCAATGACTTGAAATCATGCAAATCGCTCTTGCGCTGCTCTTTCCAAAGACAGGAGGGCACTCAAGGCACCTGTTTGCTTCAGCCACCCCTGACGATCGGTGGGACCGAGGGAAACCACCCCATGGCACTCGTGAGCTCTCTCTCTCTCTCTCTCTCTGAACGTGTCGCTAAGGACGCCTTCATTGCTCTAAGGGTGCGGCTTAGCGAGCAGTTCTGCCCATCCTGGTTTGTGCCAGACGCGCTAACGGGCGCTCTGGAGATGCAAAGGAAGAGCTAGCTATCCCTCCCTCATGGAGCTGGGTGGAGACATTCGTGAGGACTGACTACGATTTTTTTCCAGGGTGGGCAAATTTCTACTCGGCATGCTGAAAACTGTTCTGCTACGGCAAATGAGTCGTTCATGTCGGTTAATTTTTCGTAGAGCCCTAGCTCACTCGTCAATGTTTGGAAAATAATCATTTTTTTTTTTCCTATATCACCTCCGTCTTATTGGGCATCAACGCCCTTGAAGGTTGATTTTAATGAAGTGTCTCAGACTAGTTCACCTTTTGGAGGCAGATGGCAATGGGAAGAATAAATTCTCACTCGTGCAAAATCTCTTCGCGTCGGCACAGATTTGAATCGATCACGGTGCGTGACGAGGAGCTGACATTACAACACACACCAGGGGGGGACAAGCGAGTGGAGCCCCGGATTCATGATTTAACCGTCGCCTTGCCTTTCCTATCTGCTCTTCTGTTAACTGTTGCCTTCCGCAGTTATTTATTGTAAATGCTTTTAACTTGATGTCTCCCAGTGGCTATTAAGAAATGTTGGAACTTCCGTTCCAAACAGAAGCAAAACAGATTCGTGGTCTTCTGTTAGAGCCGATTGATTTTGCCATGATCCGAGTCTGCTTGTCACGGTTGGCGCACGAAGCTCAGAACACTTGCAGAATGCACACGTTAGCTCCTCGGATCCCATCTCTTTCCCCAAACCACGCTGATGGGCACGGTAGTTAGATCGTTCTGCAGGGTCAGAGCGGAGTGAGACCACACCGTGACCAGCAGAGCAGAGAGAGCAGTGGACATCTGCCGCATTCAAAGACACAGCTGGAGTGGGGGAGGGGTCACCAGGCGGGAGCAGGGACTTGTGGCTCCACCCCACTCCCCAGGGCGGGTGTGACCCCCGCATGCTGACACTCAGAGGTCAGACAAAACTACCAGGTAAAGATGTGTAGACACTGGCCTCTCACCCTCAGCCGAGTGAGTGTTCAGTTTCTGCCTTGGCAAGGGAATCCTGCAGCCCTGCCCCCCTCATTCCTGACGGGGGAAGGTGGGCCCCCCGGGCTCGGCTTCCTCTCTGCAGGCCTCCTGGATGCCCAGACCAGCCCTAAACTCAGATCTTCGTCCCTACACACAAACCCAGCAGCGTCCGCCCGGACAGCACCCTGCACCTCTCTGCCAGCTCCAAAGCTGTCATCCCAGGAGCCTTCCTGATGTCCCCCTGAGCACCTGACCCCCAAGCCACCCCACTGTCCTCAGCAGGGCTCTCCTCTGAGAGCCCTCATGGAGCCAGGGCCCGTGCTGGGCCCATTCTGGGGACCAGGGAATAGAGGAAGGTACGCAGCCCCGGAGTGCGGTTCGTGGTGATGCTGAGGACTGGAAAAATACAGCGAGGAGCACGCTCTGCTTGGCTCCCAGCCTGCCCGCGTCCCTGAGCGCTGTCACTCCCTCTGGGCCTGCCCTTTGACTCGCTTCTGCCTCCTGGCCCACAGTGTTCTCTCTCTCTCCTCTGGAGAGGCTGAAGCTACTTCCTGTCCCCCACTTCCTGTCCTCGCCTGGAACTCTTGGCACTCGATCAGAGGCTGCCTTGGGACATCTCTTGTGCTGTGTTCTTTAGCTGTCACGTTATGATGTCACGTTATTCCCTGGGACTTTTGATCTCGGCTCCTCGAGGGCAGCACGGCCCCTGGCGCTGGGTGGCAACCTGGGCTGCTGTGGGCATGACAGTGATTATTAGAAGGGGCGGTGGGTCTCCACTCCACGCCTACAGCGTTAAGATGTCGGGTGGGAAGCAGGGAACGGATGAGGTTAGAAAGAACCGTCGTTCTGAGCGTATGCAAACGAGCAAGGAGAATCGGGCACTTTTTAAAAGATAATGGAATCTAAAATAATATTTTTCCTTCACTATGGGGACGCTCCGTTAGAACAAAGTATCTGGTTTTCTGAATCCTTCGTCCCATTTGCACAGGTAGAGGCCCCTTGAGGGTGGACAAAAGGGACGTGACCCTCATGGGTCTAGACAGAGGTGTCTTGGGAAGGAAGGGCGATGGCCAGACACCGCACGTGTGTCACTTTCTGTCACCGCTAATATAGAATCTGTAACTCCTCAGAACCTCTTCCGTCTTTGTTCGGCACACGTGACAAGGTGGGCCCCTGTGATCTCCCGTTATTGTCCCTCGGCACCGATAAATAACACATTCACTCATTTTCCATCACAAATGTACTGAAAACCTACCACTCCGTGGGCAAGCGGCTTGGAATACAAAGTCGCAAACTGCAGTTACAGCCCTGAAGCATCGCTCCTTCCCAAAGAGGTGACAAGCAGCCCCGTGACATGGCTGGGTGGCAACACAGATGCCACAGGGGGTAGAGAAAGGCTCAGAGAAGACCCCCCCCCCGGAAACTGAATGCAGCGTGTGACTTGGGTGTTGGAAGTCGAGTTAGCCGAGCTTTAGGTAGAGAACAGGTGACAATAGTCAAGGCAGAGGGAATAGTTAGTGTCAAGGCAGGGAGTCGAGAATGAGCTTCGTGTGTGCGGAGAAAGGCAGACGGTTCTGCTGGGAGGGAGTGTCAGGTGTGCGTGTGTGTGTGTGTGTGCGTGCATGTGTGCACGTGCACGTGTTCACACACAAATGGGTATGCCCTGGCAGAAGGCGGTGATGAGGCCCGAGCATCAGGGAATTACCTTGGTGCCATGCCTCATCTAATTTTATCCGGTAAGCAGGGGGAAGCCGGCTGAGGCTCTCCAGTCACGGAAATCAGATGACTCGGGGTTGGCTTTAGCACGAAGAAGGAATTAGAGGAGCAGCATTCCTGCCTCGCCTCTGGCTCGCCGGTCTTGGCAAGAGCTGCAAAGTCTGGCGAGAGTGATGAATTGAGGCAGAGCGATGCTCTAGAGAAAAGCGGAGAGAGAAGTGACAGATCACACACACACCTCGCAGGATGCGAGCATAAGGGAGACAGACGGAGGAAGGATGAACTCCGGGGTGAGCAATGCATTCACGGAACGCAGGGAAAAGAGGATGTTATTGTTGTTGTTTTTTTTTTAAATAAGGGTGGGAAGGATCAACGTCCACTCGCACGGATAGAGGATCATTTTACATCCGTAACTTCTGAGCATCCGAGCACAATGAACTCCTTCCCTTGAAAGTCACACCATGGCGATCTCATGCCTGTGCCGAAGCGCCCTAATTTTAAAAAATCCTGCTGCTGTCCGCATCTCTCTCCTCCCCAACAGATTCCGTCTGCTTCTCAACCCCTCTCGACAGAAAGACACCCATCGGAGTTCAGGCCGAGGGCAAGCACCAAGCCGTTCTAAGCTCTGGCGCAAGTAGGATTTCTATAAAAAGACATTTACGAAACAAGGCCCCATGTTGCCATTTTGCCTTTAATGGAAAAGTGGTTAGCAGTTACAGTAAAAAAAAAAAAAAAAAAAAAAAACTTTTATTTTATTTTATTTTTTTTAAAAAAAAGCTATGTAACTTCCAGGCGATCACGGAATTCACACGTAGACTTGCGAACCGATCATAGTCCGTATACAAAAATAAACTCTGAATGTGTGATCGAGTTAAAAAGTCTTCTCAGCTGCACAGAGGCAGAGTGGGAAGGAACCCAGCGTGCATGCGGGCCTGCGAGCGGGGTTCACCCCAGGGCGGCAGGGGCTTTGGCTTTGTAAGACAGGGCCTGCTTGAAGCGCCTCTTCAGGTCCTGCACGTTGGGGGAGCGGGGCCGCGGGATGACGGACCCCCGTCTCCTGTCCCCGCCGGGGATGTGCAGCTTGCTCACTTCCTTGCAGAGATGCTGGAACACGTCACAGACGTCCTCGTAGTTCTCGCTGGTGGAGATCTCCAGGAAGAGGCTGCCCAGCTCGTCGGCCAGCTGGACGCCGGCGTCCGTCTGCACCTGCCTGGCGTGCAGGAGGTCCCCCTTGTTACCCACGATGACCACGGGGGCCTTGGAGTCGGGGTGCAGCTTGCGGATGTGCTGGTAGAGGGGGCGGATGGACCGGTAGCTCTCGTAGTCGGTGATGGAGTAGACGAGCAGGAAGCCCTCGGCCCACTGCACGCACTTGGACAGGGCCTCCACCACCTGCGTCAGGCGGGCCGGGACCTAGAAATGGACCGAGGAGACCCCTTGAGAGAGGGCCCCAAACCACACAGCTCCACACAGCTGTCAGACCCCGCCCGCGTCTGCGGAAGGACGCCTTTGACAGAGAAAGAGCAGGCCAGGTGAGCTCCTGTCTGCCTTATTTTACTCGCGGGTACCAACGCGCTACTTCTACGCCCCCCGGGCTTAGCGGGGAGTCTCTGATGAATTGGCAGGCTGAAGGAAGAATGCCTTCCTTGAGAACTTTCGAATCAGCATGTGGCAAGTTTCAAAGAACTCACTGAGAATAAACAAAACGTTGAGAATAGGCCAAGATAAACATCAATTCCCAAAACCCATAAAAATATTTTTAGCGTGTCCTTCTTGAGAACTGTTACAGAAACGAATTCTTGCTGTTCTTCCTGCCACAAGACCTCCCCTCCCTGGGAGGAGGGCAAGAGTAACCTGTTAATCAAGTGACACAGCTGACGGGTGGCCCGGGCTGGGCTGGTCTGACGGCGGTTGGCGGTGACCAGCTCCAGGCCAGAGCAGAGAAGGCGCCTGCGCCGGGCCGGCCTCGCTAGGGGAGCTGGCGCCGTCCGGGCCCCCACCCCATTTTGTTACTGGTCCCGTGGCCCCAGCCTGTCAAAGAAGTGGCGACAGCCATCCCAGGAGCGGTGCCCTAGTAGCCTTGCAAAAAAGGTTAAGCGTCTCTCCCTGTCCCCGAGGTGGCGCGCAAAGGGGGAGCTGCCTCTAACCATCCACCTTGCGCGCCCCCAGCCCCCCGGGAGGGTCTCCACCTCCCCGCTGACCAGCCCGAGCCCACTCCTCCACCTGAGCGCACGACAGGCCCGTTTGGACGTCTCGTCCCCCATCCCCACCCCGCAGCCCCTGCGCGAGAAGCCAGCGCGTCCTCACCTGCATCGCCCCGGGGGTGTCCTGGATTTGCAGGGACAGCTGGTCGCCCTCGACCGAGACCAGCCGTGAGTACAGCTTCCCTGGGGAATGGAGGAGAGCCCGCTTTTAAAATCCTGTCCCCGCCATCGCGAAGCGAAGCAGAGGGTCGGGCGCGCGCAGCCCCCCATCCCCGCCGCCGCCGGGGCGCGCGCGCGCGCTCACCTGTGTTGGGCTCGTAGTCGCCAATGAACCTCTTGGTGAGGAAGCGCACGATCATGGCTGCGGAGGGGAGCGGGAGTCAGCCGGGGGGACCCCGGCAAGGCCCCTGGACCCGCACCCGCTCGGGGACCCGGCGGGAGGGGGCTCGCGAGCCGCTGGTGGCGGGGACGCCCTGCGCGCCGGCCCCGGCTCCCCAACAGGTGCCCACGCGGGACACCGCGCGCGGCCCGGGGTCCCCGGGGCGCAGCCGGGGCGCCGGGGGGGGGGGCGGGTCGGTCCCCGCGGCTCTCGCCCGGGGCCGGGGTCCCCGGCCGCCCGGCGCTGTCCCCCGCTGTCCCCCGCTGTCCCCCGCGCACTCACCGCTCTTGCCCACGCGCCCGGCGCCCAGCACGGCCAGCTTGACGTCCCTGGGCAGGAGGACATCGGAGGAGGACTCGGGGATGGGCGACAGCAGGAAGTGCCCGGACATGCTGGGCAGGCAGCCGCGTGGAGCGCGAGCTGGCGCGGGGACCGCCGAGCTGTCGCCGCGCGCGGCTTTTAAGCGGCCCCGCGCGCGCGAGGGCGCAGCGGCCGCCCCCGGCTCCTCCTCCTCCTCCCGGCAGCCCGCCGCGGCGCGCGGGGGTGGGGGCGCGGGCAGGGGCCGGGGACCGTCGCCCGGGCGTGCGCCCCGCCCCGCCCGCCGCCCGGCGCGCGCCGCTCGGGGACCCCGGGCCGTGGGAACGCGGCCACCGTCCTCCGCGTCCCCAGCGCGCAGGGCGCGTCTCCCGCCCACCCCCGGACGGGCGACTCCGGGTCACTGGACCGGGGGGTGAACCGAGGTCGGGATCAGGAGCCGGGGGACGAGAGGAGGAGGGACGGACGATGCCATGCGTGCGATGTTTTTGCAAGGGCGGGAGCACAGAGTCCTGGCGAATGCCGCGCTTTGTGTGTCCCAAGGTGGCGTTAACACGGGGAAACGGGGGGGACGGGGGGAAGAGTCCCCAGCTGCCGCCAGGATAAGGGAGCTCGCCGCTGCTGCGCCCTGAACCCGCATCTTTTAAGACCCCCCGGGGGCAGGAGCTGCTCGCAGCTCGGTTGAATTACTCAGTAGGGGACACTCAGCGTTCCGTCCGCGGGGAGTTGGGGCGCGGGGGAGGGGGGTGACAGGACATGAAATACAGACGGGCTCCGTTTGAGGGCCCGCCACGCAGGGCGGAGCCCCGCGATCTTGTCCTCGCAGGCGGGAGGGCCTTCGAGCTTCTGGCCTCCTGTGTCCAGTTCCCTCTTTGCAGCCCCCCTCCCCGCCCCTACTCGCCCCCACTCTCTATCCTGGTTGAACCGAGGGACAAAGTGCACAAAACCAATTGGCTTGAAACAATGATGCCTCCTAGTTGCTCACAAATGCAGAGGGCAGTGTGGGGTTGTCCTACCCTAGGCTGGGCTGACCCCGGCTGGGCCCCTTGGCGCATCTGCAGAGAGCTAGTGGCAGGCAGCTGGGATGGGGAGGGACAGTGACTGGGCCACATGACTCTCTTCATCCAGCAGGTTGGCCAAGGTGTGTTCTCATGGTGGCTGAGAAGGGTCCCAGGAGGAAAGGGCGCTCCAGGCCGAGGCTGGGAGGTGGAACCCATCACCTGCGCTGCGTTGTTGGCCAGAGCTGGTGGCCACGTGCTCCAAATTCAAGTGGTGGCGAAGGCACGCCAGCCCCTGGCAGAGGGAGCGGGAGAGGCAGCCCCCCCCCTCGGAAGGTCTGGGGTACAGAGAAGGCAGAGAATGGGGTCCACCTCTGCCTCCACCCACAGTGACAAGTGTGCCACCACCACCCACCCGGTAACCTAGCAACCCGCGAGTCATCCCTGAGGCAGCCACTCTCAGTTTGCGAGGGTTCATCTCCACGTCCCATCGTTTCTTGGGGTTTCTCCTCCCCACCCCGTGGCTCTCGTCACTTCCCAGCTGAAGCACCCTGAATAGTCCTGAAGAGATGGTGACTACTGTACCCGTTCCTCCCGTGGGGAAGCTCCCTCTGACCACCGCTGCCAGCCGCACCCCTACCTCCCAGTCCTTCTCGGGGCGCCCTTGGCAGCACTCGACCGGCACTACTTTCTGGTGGGATGTTAGCTCCACTTGCCACCGGGAGGGCAGGGACTCTAGCTTGTGGCACACAGGACTCACGAGGTCCCGGGAAAATGAGCACGGACTTTCTGGATGAACAACGGATGGATGATGCTGTCCTCGCTGTGGGAACCGGAAAAGCCAGAAATCACGTGTGCAACCACTACCCCAGCTCCTTGGTTCCCAGAACCACCTGCTCTCGGGAGCAGGTGTCCTAGGAGATGTCGGAGAGAAAGCACCGGGTACCAGCTACACGGGCTGTTGGCAGGTCACAGGGCCAGCCCATCCCTTTAAAATTCAGCTTAACTGGAGAGACACTGCTCAGGGCGCCTCCATCCCTGACTGGGGAAAAGGCACCATGATGAGTTAATAGTCACAGAGCTGTGACACTGTGAGGTTCCGGGGGTCCCCGAGCAGCTCAGGGACGGGGGGTCTGGGTTGTTGTCTCTCAGATGCTCTTGGCCTCTCCTTCCCGCACAGAAAATGGCTCCTGCCTCACCAAACATCGAGTCCTCATTCAGGCAGGAGGGGAGGGAGGGTCTCTCTTCCTTTGTCTCTTTTTATTAGGAAATAATTCACAGAAGAACCTAGCACACTTTCTCTTCCGTCTCACTGGCCAAGGCTGACATGCTGATGGCTTATCCGAGCATCTAATGAAGGCGATGAGATGAGCATAAGTAGCTTGAAGAACATAGCTCCTGCACGGGGGCTGGACGCATTGCTACTGTTATAAACCAAGGAACAGGAAAGTGTGTGTGGGGGGGTCTCTGACCCACACCCAGTTGGAGATGGAGCGTGCCACAGACCCCCTTCACCGTTCTTGGGCTTCAGTGCAAAACTGTCAAGGGAAAAGAGAGCCTTTCTGGGCTGCATCTTGCATCTCTATTGCACCTTTGCTTAGAGCTCAAAACGTTATTCCATTCTCCTTGGAAACGTCTTTGCATTTGCAAATACACAAGATAATAATCCATGACTTTTCAATGCAGGCGACATAGTTCTCAACTGTGGAATTATAAATAGCCTCGCGGAAATTGTTGCTGCTTGTGTTCTATTTCATTCGGATCTTTGTGTTTTTGGGTGATTATGTAAAAGTGGTGCCACTAACGTAACAGGCATGCGAAGCCCTTTCAGAAAAACAGAAATGCGTTTTAGAAAGATAATAGCAGTGTGTAGGCGCAGATACGGATACACAACCCCGTGGGTGTTATTCTAGAGTGCGAAGGACAGGCTTTGGAAATGTGCAAACATCACCAGGCCTGGGAAGCGATTAACCCTTCACCAGCCAAATAAACTTGATGTTAGCCCTGAGTGAACTCTGTCAAGGGTCCTCTAGTTCAAGGATGTCCCTCCCACCACCACCCATCACCAGCATCGGTTACCCTTCCTGTAACCCCAACTCCTTGAATATTGCCCTCACTGGACACTCAGGAGACCCCGCCTTCCAGCACTTTCCCTAGAATAGATTATGTGCTTCTGTCCTCTACCCGCTCCCTACTTTATTTCAATTCAGAATTATTTCCCATCAGCAATTAATCTGACCTCTCTCTTCTCTCGGGAGGAGCAAAACATCCAGTCACATCATCACTTCAGCTACTACCCCTCACCTCGTTTCCGAGTGTCAGTGAAGAGAAGCCCGCTGCATTTTCTCCCAATCTAAATGAGTTTCACAAATTCCGATTTTGCTAGAAAGATGCACGAGCGCGTTTTCTGTGCCTTTTCCACTGGGGGCTTTGAGGTGGCCTGTCACCTGCTCTTCACCAGGCACCTCTGCTCTTTGACGAGAATCCCGTCACGGGATGTTGGCTGGCTGGCTGCTTGTCCAGCGTTCGGCACATTCTCTATCTTGGCAGTAACAGCTGCAGATGCTGCCTCCCTATCGTTATTCATAACCAAGCGACTTGTCAATTTTTTTGCATAAAAAAATGCCGACTTTCTTCTTCCCTTTAAATGGGGCTGGGATAAACATTCGTGCTCCAAATGAAAACTTAGTTTTATTTCTCGTGTTCAAAAGATAAACATACCTTGGATCTTAGCAATTGTTTACATGTTAGTATTTTTCCCATCCTAGTAGAGAAAATGCTACACTAGTGACATAGAGGAGATATGAAATTGTGGGGGTTTTTTTCCCCCAGAACATTCAAAGGACTTCAAAACGAATGTGATATGTTCAATCTTTGAGATTGGGTTCCACTGAAAACAAAACTAACAAAAGGTTTTTTAAAACATGCCTGGATAGAGGAGAAATCATAGTTCAAGGAGCACGCGACCTTGTTTTGGTCACATACGGCTCAAGAAAGCAGTGAATACTTTTCATTCTCATCAAGTTGAAGGAAGACTGCATAGGGATGATTTTATAAATTCAGTCTGTGAGTCATTATTTAGAAAGCCGGGCATTTTAAGGCAGGCACACTGCACCTTGCACACTCTTTCAGAACCCAGGGATTTCCACTGCATGCAATTCTAATAAAAGCTTCTACAGGAGTCTAGTGTTTGCAAAACATCCAGATGGAGCTGTCCAGGGGAGTTGTCAATAGATTTCAAGTTTCAGAGAAAGTCAGCTCTGAAACCCGAGCCCACGTCTTAAGAGACGGCTGAAACATACACTCACTCACGGTTCTTGAACTTGACCATGCACCTCAGTCACCGGGAGAGCTTAAACTGTTGGGCCCTGCTCCCACGACCTCAGTTCTGGGGGATGTCTACATCTGTCGCGTTTCTAGACGTGGGTGCTGCCAGCTGGGGAACCACTGGCTTACATCACCCAGACGTGGAATATAGAATAGCCAGAGTAGAACTGGATTGTGGGAGATCAAGTGAAATTGAAACTGTCTCAATGAACAAGTGTTTGGTCAACTTTTGAGTAGATTCATCTGTGATGGAGGCAGAAGTTAAAATTTACAGGGGGAGACTAGGAAATTCTGGAAGGAGGAAAAACTACTCATTTGTTTTTGTCTGTAGTGGAAAGGTCAAGGGTGAGACAAAACAGGGCAGAAGAGCCCCATGGGCACCCTGTCCCTCCCTCCGCTGCTCTACTACACGTGATGCCTCACCTTTACGATGGGGCCCGGGCCATTACTGCTTCTCGACTATAATCTTGTTGGTCATTTGCCTCCCTTAACCCTCCCCTGCCCCCCAGTAGGTAACGCTATTCCCTAACTTCTATTGATGCACATCGAGAAACTCAAATCCAACACACACCCGGTTGCGCTAAGTATTATGAAGAAGAAAACAAGGAGCGGGCTTTCTTCTTATGGAAAGCTAGGCTAAGTCAGGGTAAACTTTGGGGAGACTGAACAGGAACAAGCCTGAAATTCTGTTTAAAGGGGAAATTAAAATGTTGACTGAAGGGACAGGAACAGAAATGGCTGAGATAGTTGGAAATGATTTTAAAACATGCAAAGTGAGGAACACTGCTGTAAAATGACTCCACCAGGCCCAGTGGTGCCAGCAGCAAACACTGGGAAACAGAACAGGAACGCGACTGACCAACGGCTTCCTCGTTGCTTCCAATTCTGCGGCCCAGTTCGATCGTGTTTAAGACACAACTCAGCAGCAGATGTCAGCCCTTAGGGGCAGTTAGTTACGAGTTAGGTTTGGCATTCACCGAGATTCAAAGCCAGGTCTGTTGGGTTTGAAAACAGACTGGTGACTTCACTGGGTAAAATGAAGGCCACTACCACTGGGATTTTACCGACAGCGCTGAACGAAGTTATGAAAAATAAGGTTCTCATCCTTGAGTCGATCAGTGTTAAAAGAATACAAGACGAGTTGCTATAGTGACAGCTGTCACAGAAAACTGACAGCAGGCAGGACGGGATGTGACCCACTCCTTTACCATTTTACACTAGAAGGCTTCAAAGGCAAGTTCCCAATCCTTAGTATACAGCTATTTGTGACATAATTACGAGTGATCAGCTTTCTCTGCCCTTGTGATGCAACAGATGCAGTTTCCTAACCAATGGACCATACTTTGATGCACAGTAAACCTCCTCCCTGTCTTTCAGAAAGAAAAGCCACTACATCTGAACAGTAACGACATCACCCAGTGTATTAGGACAGCTGGTCTTCTTTACGTGTTTCTTTAGAGAAAGGGACACATGCTCCGTGAGAGGTATTTTACTTTATTATTTTAGTCGCTCACGCCATGAACTCATAGGGAATGGGCTCCAGCAGCTCAGGCTCCTTTCCGTTTGTTCTCACAAAGTGAGCTTCTCTGGGTGGGGCAGGCTGTTAAAAAAGATGAGGGAATAATTATGTAAAGTATAATTACGTAAAGTCCCGAAACTCAACTTGAAAGTGCTCTCGGAACCAATGAAATAACGTGAATTCTTTAAGTTCACTCCCTTTCATATAAAATTATCACTGAGCGGCGGTTTTCAAGCGAGACACCCCGCGTCAAGCACTCACCTGGCGCTTCAGCTGAACCCAGGTACCTTTCTCTTTGGCTTCCTTCTTCTTCTGATCATTTTCCTTCACGCGTTTCAGGAAGCTGTCTCGGCTCTTCGAGTGCTTAATGTGCTCAATCCGTACATTAATCCTCTTGGCAAGAATCTTGCCCCTGGGGAAAGAAGAAAGTCTTATAAATCCCTCGTAAGAAATATAACCAAAATTCAAAACTCTTGGAATTTCATTCATTAAACCATGACCCTTTTACCCACAGACAGGACAAGGTGTCAGACCCCAAAATGCAAAATCATTTAACCAAAACTGACAACTTACTAAACGTATCCTCGGAAAACCAGAACACCAAATCCCCTAAGATTTTCCAATAAGTCTATTTCAATTTGTTTCCTCTGACAGGATCCAAGGCAAACACCTAGTTTGCTTGAGTTTTAAAAGGTGATTTCCTTTGCCCCGCTTGAATGACCAATACAGACATAAGTCCAATTGGCAAAGTGAAAAGGGGGTGCAAGGGAATACTAATTAGCCACGAAGAACGGTGACGTCACTTACTTCACTTGTTTGTTTACAACAATGCCGACTGCATGCTGGGTAACGTTGTAGACTCTTCCAGTTTTGCCGTGGTAGCATTTGTGGGGCATGCCTTTCTGAACTGTGCCCATTCCCTGTCGGGAAAGGATATAAGTGTGAAGACAGCAAGTTCCCCTTCCTTTAATTAAAGTTAACTAAGATACTCTTAAGATTCTTTTTTTTTTTTTCAGATGGCAACTCAAGAGCTTTCAGAGCCGGTGAAATGCGTTTTTCACGTTGCTTTCAGCAATCAAAAAGACAATCATCATTAAACTCTGGAGTGCCAGGACACATTTAAGTGTCGGTCATCAACAGTGTCCCCTGGTTTTTCCTCTTTATAAGTCATCTCCACTGATGATTCAATTTTGCACTAAGCTATTCCTTTTCACCTCCACAAACTCAATTTCTCCACTGGTTGTTAAAACAGCTTCCTTACGAACTCTTACTCAGAGAATGAATGTTTTTCCCATTTAGGATAAAATGCAGCCAACAAGTACCACCCATGCACACTAGGTACTTGAACTCTACTATTAGATTAAACCCAACTTTTCCCATTTCTCATGTTATTTCCCCAATTCTGTGTCTTACTTTGATGTCTACGATATCTCCTTTCTTGTAGATTCGCATGTATGTGGCCAAAGGAACAACCCCTTAAAAAAAAAAAAACAAAACAAAAACAGTAGTTATCAAGATTAAAACGTCACGAGTCAAAGAAATCTTGAACCTTACTAGCTTTGGACACACGTTTGCGTTATGCACATTTTAAAATCTTGCTAGCTGACAATTTAAGTACTATATAAAATTCGTGCTTTTAATTAATTACAAAAGTAGGGAAGTGCTGGATGATTAATGCTATTACTAATACATTGCACAAATCGCAACACAAATGTATTACTCATACGCAAACAAATGCCACGCTTGCTCTCAAAAAGGTTAAATCCACTTACCATGTTTTCTAAAAGGCCTAGAGAACATGTAGCGGGTGCCTCTCCTCTTCCCCTTTGTGTTGGTCATTTTGGCGAATTACTGAAACCAGAAGGTATTAATGGTCAAATACAACCACAACATTGTTATTTTGCCTTTTTAACCAAAAAACCCATCATCTCAAATGCTTGCATTTCAGTAGCCATGCCAGAATTAGGAAACCAATCTGAACAGCTAGCTCTCCAACCGTTACTTTATAAAGGATAAAACTCATCAGTGTAGCAAGATCTTTGCCCAAACTGCCTAAGTCCTAAGTAGCGGGATTGGATTTTAGAACGCAAAACAGTACCTGCCCTATTAGAATATAAAAACACAATGAGGACCTCTACCACACTATTATCTGTAGAAGAGGCTAGGATGCCAAGGGCACAGGGATTTATTATTAGAAAGCAGTAACAAAACTCAGCGTTGCATTTTTATATGGCTTAAACTCCTAACAAGTTTTTTAGTGTCTTATACAGAATCTATTAGCTGTCAAAAATCTCTACCTCTCTTCACATTTGATTGTTTTCAAAAACAGGTTTTATAATCACTGCCCTAATTTTTTTTGAGTCAAAAGGAAAGTTTATTAGAAAAGGGGTAACACTCCACAGAGCCTGGCATCCTCAGAGGGAGAGACCATCACTGACCTAATTTTGACCTAAGTTCTGCCATTTACTTGCTGCAAGGCCTGTATTTATTCCTTGATACTCACTCTGTGAAACGGGTTAATACTTTTATAATTAACGGAGGTAATGTCCACAAAGCACTCAGCAATTCCTAGCACGTGCAAAGTGCGCACTAATTTATCACTGTCTAAGAATTCACCTACAGACATTTGGAATAGAACCTTTCACTTTGTTTCTCAAAAGATCAAAATAATGGTTTCAATTGCTTTGTGTCATCTAAGGACAGAACGACCACTCACTGCTGGCAATTGCTCCTGCTACAAGGCAAAATACACGCAGGTCAGGGTTAACTTGATAGTGTTCTAACGTAAGTCGGTCTCTTTATTAAAGTCACCCCACCAAAATACCTTTTCTATATAACCCGTGTGGCAAGGAGACACAAGAATGTGTCACCTAACTCACCAAAGCCAAACCACTGTCATCATAACGAATGCATCCTTTACTTTTCAAAAGCATCTAAGGTCTGTAAAGTGCCAGGTACCGTCTTAATCCTCAAAACCTCTATTAATTTCAAATAAACTGTGTTAAGTTCATAAACAAGGAGATCCTCCAGAAAGAGGCAACATCAGTAACGAGTCATTTCTGAATCCAGAGCCCGTGCTCCTTGCACTGGGCCATTCCACCCAAGTTAGGAATTCATTTCATCAAATAAAAAAGAATGAATGTTTAAAAGAAATAGATTCCTATTTCCAAAAATAAAACCCATTATAGGGTACAATCTTCGGGTTGCTCAGCTCTGGGAACTGGAGACTACTAACTACCAACTAGACAAAAAGATGAGAAACGACGATTAACTGTTCAGTAACTTCCCTAAATGTCTACATCAGACGCAAAGCTATTCGGGAACCCACGCACTGAGGTCGCACTACCATTAACGAAGCAAGGCCTGTGGCGAACGGATAGTATTTTACCGCTGTCCAACTGCGATCCGGGGCCAAAACTTAGGACAACCGGATGTGGTGTCATGCAGCATCCACGAACGGTCCGGGGTTCGTCATCCGGTCCACACCGCGGGCAACTACTCCACGAACGCAGACTTTCACCCGCAACCAAACCCCGCCGGGGATGAAAGCTGCAGCTCGGTTTTAAAACCGTTCCCACGACCCCGAGGTCGCAACCCGGGATCAGAGGTCAAAACGCCACAGCGGAAGGACTTCGAAAGGCCTCGAGCCACACGCGGCGGCCCCATGCAGCCTGCTCGAGAAGAACCCAGAGGCTGCGGGGACACGATCGCCCCGAGCTCCCTTCCCGAGCGATCCGGGCCGCCTCACTGCCGTGACTCGACGTCGCTCGTCTCCGGCCTGCGCCCCGCAGAGCCGCGACATCGCAGCCTGGGCCGCAGCTTGGCCCCGGTCCAAAGCACGCCGCTCCCCGTCCGGACGGACGTAGCTCCCACGCCCAGGCCGGTGGGCCCCATACCGTCTAGCCCGTCTCGCTCGGCCCCCGGGCACTAGCTCAGCGGGCACAGGCTGGAGACGCGGCTTTGCGGCACGAGGGGCAGCCAGCAGCCACGCGCGGGACCCACCTGGAAGATGGCGATGCCGGCCGAAAAGGAGGGGCGGGGCCGCGGCGCCCGCCTTACAAGGGCCTGCGGGCTGCCCGCGGCGGCGCCTGATCAAAAACCGACCTAAGAGCGTCTCTCCCGGGGTTAGGGACCCGCCCCCGAAACAAAGAGAGACTCTCAAAATATTTTACTTCTTTATGAAAAATAGGCGATGTACCCACAGATCTTGACAGACAGATGTACCCACGGATCTTGACAGACAGCCCGGAAAGGGGGCTTTTACGGGCGTCCACGTGACGCCGTCAGTTCGAGCGTGCCGACGTCCGCCTGCGTCAGAGGTTACGCCGGAAGTGGGCGTGTCCGCGTCTTCGCGCAGGTGGAGAGGTTGGTACCATGGCGTGTTGGTGTTTCACGGTGCTCCTCAACTGCTGATTGGCTGTTTGTGGACATGCCCGCATGGACACAAAATTCAAACTGTAGTTAAGGCAAGAACATTATCCATTAGTATGTCTTCTCAAAGGGTTTTTTTTCCCCTCCAAACGCGTCAGAGCATACTAAACACCTGCTGGTAGGTGCGTAAATGTTGCGACCACTTTGGAAAGCAGTTGAGCAAAAAGGAGCGAAACTGAACATGTTTAAATACTACATCCCAGCACTCCTCCCAAGGTATAGATCGTACAGAAACTTTGCTATGGAGACAGTGATGTATAGAACAGCAGTATGACTAGAGAAGCAAAAACAATTGGAAACATCAGTAATAATGAGTACACTATAGAATATCCATGTGATGGAATAGTATAAGCCACTACGTTCAGACCGAACCCAGAAATGAGACGAGGCAAAAGAGAGTGGTGTAGAATAGACGTAGCATTTCAATTTATATACATACAACTTTAAAGCGACACTGTGTATTGCTTAGGTATAATAAGTATGTCATGAAAGTAAGGAACTACAAGAGGGTAAAAATCAAATTTAGGAAAGTGGTCGTGTCTAGTAGAGGGGAGAACTCTAAAGGGTATAAGGAAGGCTTTAACTTGATATTTAAAAGCTGGATATCGACTATACAGAGGATTCTGTTATTCGTTATACTTTGTATTATCTAATAGAGTTTCTCTAGAGTAGTTCTAAATTTATTAAAAAATCGAGAAAGTAGTACAGAGAATTCTTAAACCTAGCTCCTAACTTTCGCTATTATTAACATCTTAACGTTATTTGTAAAAATCAATGAATCGGCATCATACATTATTGCTAGCTACAAGTTCATTGTTTATTCAGATTTTCTTAACTTTTACAATATCCTTTTTCTGTTCCAGGATTCCATCCCGGATACCACATTCCAGGTAGTTATCTTGTCTCCTTATGCTGTGGCATTTTCTCAGACTGTAGGTGTTTTCGATGACCTTGACAATTTTGATGGCTACTGGTCAGGTATTTTGTAGGATGCCTCAGTAAGGGAATGTGTATGATGTTTTTCTCGTAACTGTATGTATTACCGTTTTTAAAACTTATTTTGCAATTACAGTTGACATACGTTAGTTTCAGGTGTACAACATAGTGATTAGACATTTATATAACTTGGGAAATGATAACCCTGATAAATCTAGTACAGTCTGACACCGTGCATACTTATTACAATATTATTGACAATATTTCCTGTGCTGTACTTTACATCCCTGTGACTATTTTTTATAACTAGCAATCCGAGCTTCTTACTCCCCTCATCTTTCCACTCATCCCCCGAATGTCCCTCCCATCTGGCAACCACCAGTTTGTTCTCTGTATCTTTGAGATTGTTTCTGCTTTGTTTGTTCATTTATTTTGCTTTTGAGATTCCACATATAAGTGAAATCATATGGTGTTTGTCTTTCTATGTCTGCCTTATTGCACTTAGCACAATACTCTCTAGTTCCAGGTGTGTTGTTGCAAATGGCAAGATCCCATTCTTTTTTATAACTGAATAATATATGTATGTTCCACCTCATCTTTTCATATGCCTATGGGTCATTTGTATGTCCTCTTTGGAGGACATGTCTATTCAGGTCCTTTGCCCATTTTTAAATTGGATGGTTTATTCTTTGATGTTGAACTGTATGAGTTCTTTATTCTTTATATATTTTGGATATCAATCCCTTATTAGGTGTATCATTTGCACATAATTTCTCCCATTCAGTGGGTTGCCTTTTTGTTTTATTGTTGGTTTCCTTTGTGGTAAAAATTTTTTAGTTTATTGTAGCCCATTTCTTTATTTTGCTTTTGTTGTATTTGCCGTAGAGACATATCCAAGAAAATATCACTATGAGCAATGTCAGATAGTTTTTTTTGCCTATTTTTTCCTATAGGAATTTTATGGTTTCAGGTCTTAAATTTAAATCTGTAATCCATTTTGAGTTTATTTTTGTATGTGGTGTACAGAAGTAACCTATTTTCGTATTTTTTTTCATGCATCGTCCCAGTTTTCCCAACAACATTTTTGGAGAGACTGTCTTCACCCCATTGTATATTTTTGCCTCCATTGTCATATAGGTGTGGATTTATTTCTGGGCTCCCCATTCTGTTCCATTGATCTATGTATGTATCTATTCTCATGCCAGTGCCATGCTGTTTTGATTACTATAGCTTTGTAGTATAGTTTGATATCAGGCAGCATGATACCTCTAGCTTTGCTCTTCTTTCTCAATATTGCCTTCTCTGTCAGGGTATTTTGTGGTTTCATATACATTTTAGGATTATTCTATTCTCCTAAAAATGCCAGTGGTATTTTGATAGGGATTGCATTGAATCTGTAGATTGCTTTGGGGAGTATGGACATTTTAATGATGTTAATTTTTTTCTTTCTGTTCATGAGCATATATTCCATTTAGTTATGTCATCTCCCATTACTTTCTTCAATGTCTTCTAGTTTTCTGAGTACAAGTCTTTTGTTTCTTTGGTTAAATTTATTCCTAGGTATCTTATTCTTTTTGATGCAATTGTAAATGAGATTGTTTTCTTAATTTCTCTTCTTGATTGTTCATTGTTCATAAAATTCTAGGAATTTGTCCATTTCTTCCAAGTTGTCCAATTTGTGGGCATATGTTTCCTCATAGTATTTTCTTACAATCCTTTGTGTCTTTGATGTCAGTTGTCACTTCTCTTTCATTTCTGACTTTATTTATTTGGGCCCTCTTTTTTACTTGGAATATGACTAAAGGTTTATCTTTTTATCTTGCAAAGAACCAGCTCTTGGTGTCATTGATCTTTTCTATTGCTTTTTAAGGCTCTACTTCATTCCCATGCTGACCTTTATTATTTCTTTCCTTCTACTTACTTTGGGATTTGTTCTTTTTCCAGTCCTTTAGGTGTAAATTTAGTGTTTATGTGAGATTTTTCTTGTTTCTTGAAGTATTGCCTCAAATTTCCCCCTTATAACGGCTTGGCTGTTTCCAGTGGATTTGGGGTTGCTGTGTTTTCATTTATCTCAAGTATCTTTTGATTTTCTCCTTGATCTCTTTATTAGCCAACTTATTGTTTCTTAGTATGTAATTTTGCCAACATGTGTTTGTGTGTTTTTCAGTTTTCTTCTTGGAATTGATTTCTGTGATCAGAGAAAGTGCTTGATATGATTTCATTCTTCTTAAATTTATTGAGACTTGTTTCACAGTGCAACTCGTGTGTCACCGTGGGCCTTCTGCGTCCCCTCCCTTGCTCAGGTTTCTGCCATTAAGATGTGGATTTGACGGCAGAGTCGGCTTGTAGTTTTTGTTGTTGCTTTTAAAGTCAGTAGCTTTCATGTTTTGTGTTATTTCACTCACAGGAGTAACTATAGTTGTTTTTCCAGCAAGTCCTTTTAATGACTATCAAAAATTCAGCCATGTAATATGAAGACTTAAAAATACACTTGCAGGGCGGGAGGGATTTTGTTCAGCCCTAAGAGTTATAATTCTCTTTTCTGTTCAAAAGTATTTTACTGCCCTTATCAGATCTGCTGGGCCTGGGAACTGAGAAGCTAATGCACTCCAGCAGGTCGGCTGGAAATAACCACGAAGGGAGGGTCCCTACATTTGTTACTCTCTTTGGCCTGCAAGGAAGCGAGAAACTCAAAGTATGTGTAAGGAGAGGGTTTCCTGAGCCGTAGAGCACACAACAGGCACATCTTCCTGGGAGCAGTTTGTGGGTTACCATGTCCACATGTAACTCAGCCCTTAAGAGTGGGCTTGCTGTCCCTAAATCCGGAAGGATTAAACACTTAGATGCACAGCCTCTGAGCCTTTAGAAATAGACTCCCCTCTTCATCTCTGTGTAAGGAAGAAGGACTTAAACACACAAAAAGTTCTAATTGGGAAGATGGGTACCTCTGACTAGGTTAAAATGAAGAACTTCTGTTTATCAATAAGAGAGTGCAAAAACAGTCTGCAAACCGAGAGAAGATATTTGCAACACACATATCTGACAAAGAAAGTCGTGTTCAGGCTACTCATATAAAACAAGCAGAAAAAGACAAAACAGCCAACGGAAGATCTGCCCCAGCACGTGACAACGGACACTTCACAGGGAGAAGAGACAGAATGGTGAATAAGTATATTAAAAATCACTCAGCTTCATTAGTAATTAAGGAAATGCCAATCAAGACTGCAATTAAATGTCCCATAAAAGCCAATAAATTGGCTAAATTAAGAAGCTTTATAATCACAAGCCTCCAAATCAGTAGAAACTTTTACCCGCTGCTGATGGGACAATACATACGTGGAACGACTTGGGACACAATTTGATGATGTCTTAATAGTGGAACAGTCACAACCCGCAGTTCCACTAGAGGGCGCCCCTGCGGCGTGTGCACATGCGCATAAGGAGACGCGATACAGACATTCGCAGCACGACTGAAGGAAGCTTCAAGTTTGCACCATCTTTTCTGAAAGTTCTGCATAGATGTGCCAGCCAGTGACTGCTGGCACCAATGCAACACGAAGAGGAATCCCCAGTTTGGAGTGTGGTGAAGGAGGAATATTTATTCAGTGCACATAGCTCAGTTGTGGCACAGCACAGCTATGGGACAGCTCAGCTGTGTCACTGCTCAGTTATGGGACAGCATGGCTGGAACTGGCACAAGCTCCTTCTCTGGCCACACAGCTCTGCTCCACCCCGGTACAGGGAGACAGCTTTGGTGGGTCAGCTCCAGCTGGGAACAGCCAGCCTTCCGTCTCTGGTGGAGAGGGACGTGGGCACTCTCAGCTAGCGGGGTACCGACTTATACAGAGAGGCGGCACTGTCCCTCGTTTCTGATTGGTCCTTCCTTACGCAAATGAGGACTCCAAGAAGATTTTCATGAAACTATTCATTCTTTTTGTTATTGTTATTATTCTGGATAATTTTGACATAGCTCACTGGCAAGTCACCTCTAATAAAATATCAACTGAAAATAGAATTTTTTCTCCCTCATCTAGATGACTTAATTTTGTTCTCCTTTGCCATTGTCTAGTTCCAAAAGAAGCAGCTTGCTGTGAAATATGTGGGAAAGATGCGAGTCTGAGTTTAATTTCATTATGTAGAAACCCAGTGACAATCCAGCAGAAAGAATGTAGATGTATTTCTAAAAGATACTAATAACTCTTTGAAAAATAAAGACTTCACAGACATAATTCCTCTAAAATGGAACATTCAGCCATTAGAGTTAGAAATTGAATAGACGAATGAATGGATGAATAGTTGATTCAAAATGCAACATTAATGAATTGGAAATAATTGACTATGCCATTTCATCCTGAAACTATTCCTCCACGGAATCATTAGCATTCTATGGAAGACTTTTAAAAAATGGTACCCAAGCGCCCGTTAAATCTGAATCTCTAGAAAAGGGATTTCGCTACGATAGTAGTTCTTACAAGCCCCAGGTTATTCTGAACCATAATGGGGTTGTGACCCACAGCGCTAGCCAAGCCTCGTACTCAAATTGGGGTCCAAGGATGACATCACCTGGGAGGTTGTCAGCATTCAGAAGCTCAGCCCTACCAGGCTTGCTACATCTGAGTCTAATGTTTAACAAAGACCCCAGGTGATGTGTAACTTGACCGAAGGTGGGGGAACTTCGGGCAGTCAGAGTTACTGTCCATCCTGCTCCATCTTGGATCAAGATATATTGGGGGCAGGTCTTTCTCTTTAAGATTCTGGTTCTCTCTTTCACCTGGAAGCAGCCCAGCCACCATTTTGGTAAATCCAACCATAATGAAACATTTGAATACATAGGTACATGAAAAGGTGCTCAAAACATCACCAGTCATGATGGAAATGCAAATCGAAACCACAGTGAGCTATCACCTCACACCTGTTGGAATGGCCGTCATCAAAAGGACAAGAAATAGCAAGTTGGTGAGCACACGAAGAAAAAGGGGACACTCGTGTACCTTAGCTGGGAATGTAAATTGGCACAGCTACTATGGGAAACGGTGTGAAGATTCCTCAAAAATTAAAATAGGGCGACCATACAATCCACCAGTTTAGCTTCTGGACATTTATCGGAAGGAAACAAAACACTAAAAAATAAATTTACACCTCTTACGTTCACTGCAGCATCACTCACGGCAGCCAAGACATACACACTACCTAAGAGTCCATGGAGGGATGAGTGGATAAAGAAACCTGGTGTCTAAACACAACGGAATAATACTCAGCCATAAAAAGAAGACATTTGTGACAGTGTGGATGGACTTTGAGAGCATTATGTTACATGAAATGAGTCAACACCATAAGATCTGATTTGTATGTGGAATCTAAAAAAAAAGAAGCTCATAGATACAGAGGACAGAAGGGTGGTTACCAGGAGTGAGGGATGGGTGTGATAGGTGGGTGAAGGGGTCAAAAGGTACAAACTTCCAGTTATAAATAAGGAAATATATACTGTACAGCGTGGTGACGACAGTAATAATACTGTGTTGTGTACTTGAAAGTTGCTAAGAGAGTAAATCTTAAAAGTCCTTGTCACGAGAGAAACTATAACTGGTGATGGATGTTAACGAGACTTTTTTTGGTGATCATTTGGCAGTATATTCCTATACCAAATCATTATGTCATACACCTGAAACTAACATGTCAGTTATATCTCAATTAAAAAAATTGATGTTCTGCCTCCCCGTGGGAAGGCCGTGCCTCTGACCCTGGTGTAAAGTGTGGAGTAGCGGTTGTCCCGACCCCGTGTCCCCCATCCTCAGAAGGCCCCTCTGAAGCCCACTTCCACCTCCAATGCTTCACACTTTTCCAGTGATTGCGAAAGGTTAAAAAAAATATTTTTTATTATAGAAAACTCATGTAAAACAAACTAATATTATGAACCGTCATGCACTAATGACTCAGTATCAATAATTACCAACTCACGGCTAATCTTTTTTCATCCGGACCAACACCCACTTCCTCCTCTTCTGAATTATTCCGAGGCAAATCTCAGTCATCAGCTCATTTCATCTATAAATATTTCAATATGCATCTTAGGAGACATCACCCGGATACCATTATGATGCTTTAAATAATTAACGATCCCTGGATATCATCAATATCTAGATACTGATCCCATTGTTTTGTAATTTTTAAATAGTTGACAGATGCAGCACTCGGCAAGGCCGGGGACGCCAGTGCTGGCGATGTAGGGGGCAGGGACGGCCAGTCTCTCTGGGAGCAGGTGTCAGAATGAGGCCAAGTCCGGCCCCTCCCTGATGGGAACGGCGGCTGGTCCCCCACGCGCTGCCGGGTTTCCGGCCACCTCCCTTGCGGAGCGGGCCACGCGGGGTCTCGACGGGGATCAGCCACCCTCCAGTCTCTGGCGGCGCCTTCAGGCCGGCCCCACAGGGCAGCCCGGGGCGTTGGACCCTAGACGCCCCCTTCCCGGTCCACGACACCGTGCGTATCCAATGCACCAGTGAGCCGCGCGGCCCCTGTGCCAGCGTCGGGTGCAGGCTCCTTTCTCAGGCCTGGAGCCCAGGAGCCCTGTCCCCGGGTGGCAGCCTTCTGGGCCAAGCCGATCAGAGTCGCAGGGCGCCGTGCCCTCCCTGGCCACCTACTGTGCGACGCAGACAGCGCAGGTGCAAGCCCGTGCGGAATCTGCGATCTTGAAAATTCTCGTGTCCTCTGCGGATTCTCCATGGTTTCAGCCGTCCCCTTAACGTGGAGTCTTATCACACCCCAGCTTCCCCCCTTTCCCTCCGGCTGGGGCACGGTCGTCCTTTGTCTGTAAGATGGAAAGGGTCCTGGGGATGGATGGCGGTCGTGGGTACACGAGGATATGAATGTACTTAGAATGGTGAAGGCGATGTTATGTGATACGTATTTTACCACAAAAAAAGGTGTGTGTGCAGGGTGGGGGGAGAAAGATACTGGCAGCTGAGGCAGGAAATCACGAGGGCTTCAGCGATGCCCCAGCTGATTAAGATCCCAGGTCAGCCCTCACAGCCGTGTGGCCTTGGGCAGGTAGGTCACTCAGCCGCTCAGCCTCCGTCTCCTCCTGCGTGGGCACTGAGGATGGCTGGCTCACGGGTCACTGACTGGGAGAATCAGGGAGATAGCGCGCACGAGCATTTCAGATGCTGATCCCCGCTTTGAAACAAACGGGGAGCGCATGCAATGAGCAGAGCGGGCAGCCATCAGGCGCAGCGTGTCTGGGCCCATCCTGTCCCCGGGAGGCTGCCGGCCGCCGTCTCCTGCGCAGACGACATGCCTCCACACGCTCTTCCTTCAGGCTGGAAGGCTCTTCTCTGCTCTGGCCACACACTTCCTCGTGCCCGACGCTAATAACCCCTCAGTCTCCAGAGCTCGGCTTAGCCGCCCTTTCCTTTGCGGGCCTTTTCTTCCCCGCAGCTCTGACCGGGCCCCCGCCCCACCCCAGCCCCGAGCACCGAGTGTGCTCACGCCAGAGCTCTCTGTTCCAAGAACATACGCTCCGCAGGACAGGAGGCGGTCGGCTTCCTCGTTGCAAGCCCAGGGCCAAGCAGATCCCAACGCGATGCGAGAGACGGCAGGAAGAAGAGTGGACGGACACGGGGGCTTTGCAGACGAGAAAGCCCCATCCACAGACAAGACAGTGCAAAAAACTGGTAGCGAGTGGATGGGCTCCTGGCAGGACAAGATGGCAGCCACAGGCCACCGTGGACGTGGCAGCTGTTTTCCCTGGCAGAGCTCTGGGGACATCCCAAGACTCAGAGTCAGCGAGCTCGGAGAGGAGGAGTGAGGAGTGGAGGACCATCTATAGGACGGCTCGGTCATTCAGCCCCTCCCCCGCCACTGCCATATGGGGAGCAGCGTCTCTGGCCACAGCTGCAGCCCCGGGAACCCCTCCTCCAGCAAAGTAAACGCTCCTCTGGGGAGACCTCGTGGGGAAGGTACGCGGGTCGCTGGTCAGGGCAGAGCAGGTGCTAGGCGACTCCACAGGCGAAGGACCCCGTTCTCAGAGGAGATTCTGTTCATTCTGGCAAGTCTGAGAGTCCCGCCTGCGGGGAGGACACAGCCATCGACACTGAGGACACAGTCACCATCTGGCTGATGGCAGCGGAGGATGACAGCGGGGTGAAGGAGACGGCTTTTGGTAAATCGTCTGCCCATTTGCAAAGGCAACTCGGGTAGGTCCCCTGTAAAAATCAGCAAATCTCATCATCAGTAAGCCCCATCCGTCCAACTTGTAAGACATTTAAAAGAAACTAACGCTGTGAAAAAGCGATTTGAACAAATAGAACACATGCGTTCAGAGAGTGGGAGACAGATCATGCAAGAAATAGAACATAAAAAAAAAAAAACCCTTGCTAATCTAAGCTCTAAAAAGACATATTATTTGTCTATCGAAAAGAAAAAGAAAAAAAAAAAGAAACAGAAACAGATGGCCCATGAAGAAAGAGCACTCAGAAAACGAAAACATCTCAAAGGTTAAAAACACGATTGTTAAAGTGAAAACCCAGAAAAAAATGAATGAAGTCAAAGGTCAAATACAATCCGGAAGAGATGGACAGAGAGAGAATTCCAGATATGGAATACTAATGAGGGGTAATTGAGAAACACACAGAATATAATATCTGTCAGGAGTCCCTGGAGAAGAGAAGAGTAAAGCGGAGAGAAGTTAAAGAAATAACAGATGACACAGCCAGGCCCCCTTATCCGCGGGTTCACCTTCCAAGGTTCCCATCAGCTGCAGCCAGCCGCGGTCCAAAGATATTACATGGAAAGTTCCAGAACTAAACAGTTCATAAGCTTTAAACGGGGAGCCGTTCTGAGTAGCGTGGTGCAGTGTCGCACCGTCGCCGTGTCCTGCCCGGGACGTGAGTCACGTGGTCTCTCTGATGCAGGGGCTCTCCGCCTGGTATTCCCTCGGGAGCCTTGTCAGTTATCAGATCGGCCGTCAGAGAGACCACGTTCTCTTAACTTTTACTACAGGATGTTGTCATAATATTTCTCTTTCATCACCAGTTATTGTTGTTGATCTCTTATGCACCTGAGTTATACACTCTATCACAGGCATGTATATATGGGGAAAACAGTACATATAGAGTTCGCTATGAATTCATTGCAGGCGTCCGATGGGGGTCTTGGAATGCACCCCCTGTGGATAAGCGGGGAGACAGTGTAATTCTCCTGAACTGAAGAAAAACTCAAGGATACAGAGTGAAAGAAACTTCTCACTCACCTCCTATTCCGGTGAGGACGGAGGACGGTGATACACGTATACCAACACTTCAACGGATTCTGGGGAGAGTTCAGAACGCCAGACTTAAGGAGAAAACCCCTAAAACCCCGTAGAGAGAAGACGAGGTTCTTGTGTGGACATGAGGGCGAAGCTGGCATCGGATCGGTCGAAAGCAACGCGGACTCAGAACTCAAAAGGAAACATTATTTTGTCCTAGAACCCTATGTCCAATCAAACAAATAAGATGCCGATAAAATAAACATCGAGCACTCACAAGGTCTATCTCTGCGTATACCATTTCTGTAAAAAAAAAAATCAAGGATGTATTCTTCCCAAACTCAGAAGAAATCTGAGGAAGAGGGGGCAGGAATCCAGGACCTTACTGAGAAGAAGCCACAGGGCGTCACGTGTGTCCCCGTCCCGGAAAGCTGTCAGTTCCAATTAAACAAGAAAATAGATCTCTTTGCACCCATTGTTCTGGTTAAGAACCCGGAAGTACTTAATGAGGACACGGGGACATTGCAATAGCTGCACATAAACAGCCCCGCGAGGAAGTGACAGACTTTGGAGAAGGCAGACGCCGTGCGAGATTCAGCTAGGAAGCCAGCTGACACGTGACACGGTCCTCAGCTCCACACGGAATTTGGAGGACTATTCTGTTTGATCACGACACTCGTTTATGACACAGGATGCCTGGCCCTTTCCTGTGGCTCCAGTCGCATTACTTGTTTGCGCCACGAACCCTCAAAGCACCAAAGACTTAATTACGGTTCTCGAGCAGAATGGGAATGTGACAGCAGTGGCAGATTTGAACGGAAATAGGGAAAGCAGACCTAACGCCCGGAGGGTGGCCTCTGGGAGAACCCCGAAGGAGACGTGGTTACCCCTGGGGATGGGGCATTTGGAGAAGGACAAGGGCGAAGGGCAAGGAGGAGATGCTACACCCCTGCCTCTGGCTTCTGGTAGGACACTTGAGAGAAGCCGCTGCCCGTGTTGAGACCTGCGGCCACAGGTCCGGGACTCCGCCTCCCTCGGCTCGCACTGTGTCTGGTCCTTGCGAGGGATCACCCGGCTTCTGAGTCTCACTGTTTATCTGTTTTCATTTTCTCTTCGCGTGTGTTGTTTAGCATGGCTTCGTGTCTGCGGCCGACGGCGTAACCGTGGTACCCCTTCCAGAATTGAAAAATTGGGCTCGTGAAACAGAGAATTCACTCCTCTCTCCTCGTAGGATCTCGTCTGCAGTATCCCTGTAGCGAGTAGTCATTATTTTTCATACACGTGCAAAACCAGAACTTATCCGTCACATCAACATAGCATCCTTTTTCTGAATCCAAGATGAAGTTATGCCCTGGGGGAAACTGAGGCACGGGAAGGGAAATTGTACACGTTCAAGTTGTTCACCTGCCCGTCTGAGCCCGCACTGCCTGCCCCCTGAGGGGCGCGTCCGACCGCGTCAGCGTCCAGAGATGCCAACCTATCACCTCCACGTGCAGCGTGTCAGCCGCCACCCTCATCAGCACATTTGTCCCTACAGGTCACCTGGAGTCACTCTCGCTTCCTTTTTCCCCCTTCTCTTGGTCCTCCTCCTCCTCCTCCTCCTCCTCCTCCTCCTCCTCTTCCTCCTCCTCCTCCGTGTCCTTCATGTGGCAGGACACCCTTATTCAGTCCCCCTCAGGCCCTTTCTGTCCCTGGCTGACTCATGTCCATTCCTTCAAGATCCTCGTGGGTCTTATTGTGTCGAGCGGTTAGTCATCCTGGTGGCTTTTCTCTGAAATCTTCCCGAGTGCTTCCTCTAAGCCTCAAAGGTCGGCATGGGAAGGCTGCTCCGGTAAGCGGTGAGCGTTTCCAGGAGGGCCGGGAACAGAATCCTTTTTGTGGTGTTCAGGACCGAAGCCTAAAACAAACCACAGACAGTGCTGCTCGAGCAGATAAACAGAAGTCTCGGCTTGCCCTCACTTCTCTGAGACGTTACCGTTTCTCTCTCGGAGCCAGTTTGTTGCCCACTGTGACAGGGAACCCCATTTTCCTCCCTAATGCCTGTCCTCCCCCTTGGTTGCACCAGGACCCCCATTTATGGGCTGGGCACAGGATCAGCCAGAATGAAGATGATTTTCTAGTGCCCCCTGTAGCTCTCTGTTCTGGCCATTGGGATGTTAATGGAAGCATGGGATGCAATTGGCAGATATTTTTAAAGGCTAAGGGCATGCTCACTCCCCCTCCCTCACCCCATCACCTGCGAAAGGGGAGCAGAGGTCGGGGTCAGCCCCCTTGCAGGACTGTGGGGCATCTCGGTGAGGACGGAGGGTCAGTGAGAGCCTGGAACCAGGTCATCGCGTGTCCCCTGGACCAGCCCTGGGCCGCCTACCTCCTGGCTCATCGTACGTGTGAGAGAAGTTGATTTCTGTGTCTGTGTGTGAGGGGCGGGGTGTTTATTTATCTCACGCGTCTGAACCTAACGCTGACGGAGTCAGTGGCCCTCAGACTGTTTTATTCGCGCAGGACGATAGGAGAGGAAAGAATAGCAGACAGATGCTGTGCTCTGTGCCGTCTGCACGTGTACGGGATGCTCACTGTGGGTCGGATGTGTTTTATGCCTTGTCTCACGCGGTCCTCGCGTAAACCCAGGATGCTGCTACTGTTTCCATCGTAAACGAGAGGGAACTGACACTCGGCGGTCAGGCGCCTGCGTTCCAGGTCGCACGGTCGGTCAGCAGCGGATGCGGGATCTGCGTCCGGACAGCCTGGCCCCAGAGCCCACCCCCTTGATGCTCTCTCTGAATGGCGATTCTCTTCCTCAAGGACCTGCCCAAAGGGTGTTCGTGGTAGCTACCACCGAGCGAGTCCCCGCTGTGTGCAGGTGCTGCGAATGCTCAGAAAGAACATTCCAGAAAGGCTGGCCCCAGCCGGGCATGGGGGAAGCAGAGTGAGCCCCGTGTTCAGAGCCCCTTCCGCTGGCGCTGTTGGGTGTCATTTTCTCCTGTTTCCACCCGTGCGTTTTGAAGTCGTAACTGATGATGAATTCTTGTTGAAGTTCAGTAATCCAGCACTCTTTTTTTGTGGACTTCTGTCTAAATTATTCTCTTAAAGCTTCATCTGGACTTTCGCTTTGCTTTATGTTGAGGATTTTGGCATCATAAACATCGTACTCATCATATGATGACAATAATTCTGGAAAACAGTGGCTCTCAGGTACAGCTCGTCCCACTGACTCACATCCAGATGCATCATGAGACAAAAAATATAAGGTGCAATAAAAATACAGGAACCCCAGCTGATACCCTGGAGGTACTAGACACGAATCAGGCACAAATAAAGCCAAATAAAAGAAGCTTTAGTGTCGCTCTTATAAACTAACAGACTAATATATATATATATATATATATATATTTTTTTTTTTTTTAAAAACATCCTTTTGTATACTAACAACCTTTGGAAAATTCAGTACTCAGTATACTCAATAAACACTGTTGATTAAATGGCCCCTGAAAATAGCTGTTCTTCCCACGTGCTCTTACGCTTTGGCCATCTTGAACGGAGAGGACACTTCTCCGTGTCCTTCCTGAACAATTAGTCAGGTGAATTTCAGTCCAAATGAAATCGTCCTCCCCTGTGAAATTCTAGTATGAATTTTGAGGTTCCTGTCTGATTCTCGACTATCAACCTTACTGTCCTTTTAATTGAGTTTTACAGGTGAAAACCTTACTCAGAACCGAGTGTACATTATACACATTATGACTTTGAACCGCTATTGCAAATTAATCCTCTGAGCCATTTATTCCCTCATCGAGGCACTAAAATGACACAAATAACCTCAATTGCAGGATATAAGAAATACTTTTCTTTAAGAAAAATTTGTTATGGAAATAATAGGGTGATGAACTACTCACGTAGTCCTTAAATATAGAATACATATAGTTTCTTAAAGCTCCATGCAGTACGCTAAGAAGGAATGGTTAAGAATAAAAGCAATTTAAAGAGAGACAGACTCAATAGTTTTGATCACAAAAAAATATATATAAAAGAAACTATGGCAAACATATGGCATTCAAGAAGAAACAGCCAACTACAGATTTGTAGGAGTAAGTATTTAAGACAAAAATCTAGAAAGCTCAGGAAAAAAAACTTAAAAGCCAAGGCCACCAAGGGAAGCGTGGGCAAAAGACGACAGATATGTAGTTCATAAAAGAGAAATGCAAAGTGCCAATTTAAACATGAGAAAAGAAGACAAAGACATACAAATGAAAATGCACAGTGGTTTAACGTATCTCAAATATTAACGCGTATTTAAGATGAATACACCCTGGAAAAGAAGGGGTGGGAATGGACATCCTTGCAGTGTCCCTGACCTCAGGGGAAAGCCTTCTGTCTGTCACCGTTCTATCCTAAAGTCCTTCCCGCGGAGAAAGCTCCTTTCCATCCTAAAGTCCTTCTTGTCTTTATTTTAAGCATAGCATGATGTCGGCAACAAAGCAGCAAGACAGAGACACTCTAGTCTAAGTTTACACACCCTCTAGAACTCAAGTTCGCAACATGTATCAAATGTTTTACTGCGGATACGTTTATTTCTGTGTGTCCCTCAGTAACTGATACATGGTGAAAGGTTAATTTACAAAGATACTCATCAGAATGTTTCATAACAGTGACAAATCGAAACTAACGTAAGGTCAATATTAGGAGAAGAGCTAAGCTAATTACGCTCAAATGTAGACGAGCGTAACATGTAACCATTCAGTTTCACTTTACAAAGGTTTTTCAAAAGAGTGCCGTCGAGATCAGATCTGGTCCTGGAACCCGGTGACAGAGCCAAGGAGGCGAAGCGGGTGGCGTGGGCGCCGGACGGAGGGCTCTGGTCCCGCTCGGAGATGTGACGTCGCGACCAGCGGGTCAGTGTGAAGGCTCAGGTTAGCGTCACGGTCACAGAACTCTGTGTGCAGCGGGAGAAGGGCCAGACCAGCTCGGAGGGGAAGGAAGGCGGGAGGAAGGGAGGGCCATCGGCGGGGAAGGCCAAGACCGCGCTGCTTTAGTATCAAGGCACAGTGTCCCCATAAGGCCGCCCCTCTGTGCTGCCCTGTACCCCAGCGCTCCAGAGCAAGGAGGAAAAGACTGGAAAATACTACACCCAACTGTGAACGCTGAGCGGTGGCTTACGGGTACATCTAGTTTCCTTCTCTGTGCCTTTGTGTGTTTTCAAATTCGTAGAATGGCCGAGAAGCATTTTGAAGGCTTTCTGACTGTAGAAGGGCAGTGCTTTAATTCCGTGGGCCAAGTTCAGTCATTATCCCCGTGATGTTCGCGTTCTTTCTGTGGAATGCGCTATAGGAGTCGTGCGAAGGAGGCTAAGCAGTAGTTTCAAATATAGAATATTTCTGCCTAAGAGAACTGACTTCACGGAGGAGATATGCCATTTGGACTTGACCTTGGCATTTGGACTTGATCTTGAAGTGTGTGGGGTTCCAACGTGTAGAGCGGGGAGGACCCATAATCTCCCCGAGGGTGGGACCTACATTTACCGCACTCACTCCGGATTCCCGAGCCACTGGCCGGGCTCAGATCGGGGTGCCGACCGGGCTCCACTCCTGTCCGGGGACTCCGGGGAGCGCTCCGTCTCCTCGCCTTTGCCCACGGTGAGAGGCCACCCACGTCCCTCTCTCTGCATCCTCAGCGTCAGCATCGCTCTGATCCCGAGGTCACCGTCAGTCACACTTGCTTCTTCCCTCCTGACAGAAAGCTCCATCTCACAGACAGCCTCGCGCCCCGGGGTGCTGACCTCCAGCCCCAGCTCCTGCGTGGGGGGGCGCCTGCTTCATCAGGGGATACCCCCTACCTGTCCCCTCACCCGTGATTTGTCAGAAATTCACGTACGTCTCTCTCCTACACTTGGACGTAAACGCCATCAAAACGTGGCTGTTCTTCCGTTTTGCCAAGAGCTTAGAATAACAGTGCCAGGCGCATCGTTCTGACTGAGTCAACACTGATGAATTCAGTTTTTCATGCTTTTCAGCACCCTTTAATTGAACACCCTGCTCCCCGTCGGGGACTCTGCTGGGTGATGAGGATACAGAGGTGCAGAAGACGCGGGGAGCCTAGCAGAAGGCAGGCCAGGAAGCCGCCTTGTAACCGTGCACGGGGGCGGAGGGGGAGTGAAGGGGCCACGGCCCCCGTGTCGGGCCAGCCTTCCCCAGGTCACAGGGGACGAGCAGAGAGTTGCCAGGTCGAGGATTAGAGCGAACCTACCGTGACCACACAGCTTGTCGCCCCAGCTGGGACACTCTGGAGAGTGGACGGGAGGCTGTTGATAATCACAGCCAATGACAGGTGTGAAGAGAGACGCTCTGGGGAAACCCGGCGACTCGGCCACTCTTGGCAGAAGGAGCAACGTGGGGAGGCCAGAGGGTGGCGGGGACACCTGCCGGGAGGTGAGGGCCTCAGTGCGTTGGGGGAGGGGCTGGGGCAGAGCCGAAGGAGGGGCTGAGCTGGAGGTGGGGTGGGCTGGAGCGTGAGGGACTTGGCCTCTGCCCTCCAGCACTGGCGCCTGTGGCTCTCAGCAGGAGGCCACTAAGACTGGATTTGCATCGGGGACAACAGCTTCTGGGCAGGTAGAGAAAGGACCAGAGGGGCAGGAGCTACATACAGGTGAGGGGCCAGACAGCGGGCGGGGCAGTGGCTCTGTAGGGGAGGGTGGGCCCCCAATCTTCAGCAGGTAGAAGGGTGGGTTGCGAAGGAAACACACACACACACACACACACACACACACACACACACACACACACACACACCGGGCACACACCTTCCGTGGGTGGCGTCCCCCGGGCTGCAGGGCGGGGCAGGAGATGAGGAAGGAAAGAAACAGATGGTGCTGACATTTCCAGAAGATGGATAATGGTGGCTTCGCCTCTCCTTTCCCATAAGGTGGTGACAAACAGCATGACCTCAGCTGCCTGGAAGGCTGAGAGAGCTGACGGGAGCGGTTACGGGAAGCCGACTGTGGCAGGGGCCAAGCGCCGGGCCAAGGGGCAGATGCTGGGATGCTACCAGCTGGTACCCAGACCTGTGGAGGGGAACAGGAAGCCTGAGTCATTCCCTGTGGCTAAGACCTGGGGAGCCCAAGGATTGAAGGCTGGGAACGGCCAGCAGGCCCGTCGCGCCACACCTCCTCAGCTTCTCGGCTAAGTCCTTGCCCCTTCCTCGCCGTGTGTCCACATCGAAGGAAATGGGCAAACACGCTCTTTAAAACTGCAGCGCACAGGAACCCAGGCGTGACACGTGAGCTGAGCTCCCGGGGCACTCAGTGGCCTTCCCCCCGTCTCTCACTGTCCCTCTCCCTCTGCCTCTGAGGGGAGCCCACGCTCTGTCTGTGGGGTGTCACCCCTTTTCTCGTAAACTTTCCCTTTGACTCCGAGGTTGGCGTGGGTGCTGAATTCCTTCCGCACTCCCCCACAGGACCCTCTTCTCCTCTGGCCACAGGGCTTGGTCTCTGTGTCACTTGGGCAGTGACCCTGTTCTGCATCAAGGCGAACAGCCGTGCTTTGCTCTTACCCACCGTGGCCTGCAGAGGGTCCCAGTACCTCCGTGCAGTGGCTCATTTAATCTTCCCCACGGGAGGGGCGTTCTCTTTGGACAACGAAGACACGGAAATTGGGAGGGGTACAGCTGCTCAGGGTCACACACTGGACATCCCGGGGGGCGGGCAGCAAGGGGGCAAAAACAAAAAAAACCAGGAAAGGCTACGATGCAGAAGTGCCTGGGAAAATGAGGGCTCTGCCTGTGCTGGGGAGAAGCCAGTTAGTTACAGGACCTCTCTGGGGACAGGTGTTGGGCATCCGACCACGTGACCGTGCGGTCACGTGATGGGCCGTGAGCGCTGCACGGCTTTTCTGTTGGGGCCTCGAGGATGGAAGCGCCAGGAACGGGTTCTCCCTTTGGACTGAGCAGGAAAAGCAAGCCGCGGAGAGCCAGCCCTCCTGAAGCAGGCAGAGACCAGCTCGCCCTTTCATTCATGCGCAGAGAGGCCGTGGTCTTCACCAGAGGACTCTCAGCCAATGAAGGCGGGAGGTGGGACCCCTGGGGGGTCAGTCCTAAGGGGGGAAGTGTCGGAGTTCAAGTGCATGCTTTACTCGGGCAGAGAGAGACCGTTATCGAGCTAAGCTCACCCTGAGAAGTCACTTTCAAAAAAGAAAAAAAAACTTTAGAATGTGCCTACTCCTTTATCTTTTCTTTTATCTCGGCTTTAAAAATACTCCATTTACTTTATTTTTGAACTAGGTAAACATCTGCATGGTCCCAAACTCGGAAAGTAGAAAAAACCATGCATTAAAAATCCTTCTTCTGTCTTGTCCGCAGTCGACTGGTCCCCACTTCCTCAGTCCCAGGAAATCACCATTAATCGTTTCTTGTGTGTCTGACGGGGGTTCATGCTAAATATATTTGGGAAATTTTGCTTTTGTTGAACATAGATTGCTATGTGTGGCTATTTTAATAGAGCTTTTTTTTTTTTTTAAAGGAGAAGGGGCCTATTATTTCCTTTGTCCGATGACTGAGCTTGTATGTTATAGGGAAAGCCCCAAGTGGCACACAGCCACCCTCCAGGTGGCACACCATCCCCCCCCCCCCACCACCAGCAAGTGCCCTAAGTAGGTATTGAATTAAGATCAGGTGACAAGGAGGCCGGCCTGCTGGGTGCTAAGACGTAAATCTGACACTAAAATCACACGTTAGAGCCCAATTTTTACAATACAGACGCCCGACATATGGTTAAATTCTCATGAAGCCCAGAGAAAACCCCCCTGGAAAAAAGCGAGAAGTGGGTAATAGGGACAGGGAAGGGTGAGGGAAGTAGCTGTCTCCCCAGGGAAAACCCTAAAAACACAATAAAGAAAGCCAGTTATGACTGGGGAAGTTAGACATAGGTGCTGGAGATTTTTTTGGATCCAGAAGATGTTAACTTTTTTTCTTTCCCGATGAGCCTTCTCTAGAGCTGAGCGAACGCTGAGCGTGGGGAGCCACCCGCAGAGAGGCAGCGTGTCCGTGAACGCTTCAGGAAGCTTCAGATTGACCCTGCTGACTGAACACTCGTGTTCACAATCCTTTTACGTCCATTCGCTCTGGAACTGGGCTTACTTACAAGTGCAGGCGTTCATCAGCTGACGCGGTGACAAGTATCTATTGAGCACGTACTAGTCTGTCCCAGGTGTTGGGGACAGAGCCCTACAGACGGACAGACAAGGCTCCAGCTCTCACAGAGCTTCGCCTGAGAAGAGGGGATCAGGAGTCTGGGCGGGTGTCCCCGCAGAGATGACGGGGAGTTACCTGGGGCCCGTCACGTGAAGGGCTGGGAGTGTCGCAGGGAGGAGAAGGGGGAAGGGAAAGAGACAACAACAGGTGTATCTGTATTTTTAATTTTTTTTTATTTTTAACATTCCTTTTTTTTGCTTTTTTCCCCCACCTAATTCTAGTCATCGTCTGTCCCCATGTATGTACACTTATCAAAATATCATCGACTACCATTACCGATGTATCTGTTCTTAAAAGATAGTTAAGTCGCTAAGATCTTCCAGCGTTTCCCTTCGGGGCAGGTGACCTCACTCTCCAGCATGTGGCAGCATCTTTGCTGCCTGAAGAAGAAACGGTCACTCTCTTTTCTGAACGCTTATAATAGCGCCGGTCACACGACGGGCACGTGTGTTCATGACTTGGTCGTGCACATGTCTCCTCTCGGGCAGAGGACAGAGTTTTCAAGGGCAGGATCCTGTTCCTTACGTGTCTACCACAGTCAGCCCTCACAGGTAGGAGGTGCCTGACAGGTAAGTGTCGACTCAGACACGCAGGTCAGAGGTACGTCGCCGACGATCGCGTGGACAGATGGGCCATGTTTGTATGCGAGGCTGTCAGTGTCTTCTGAACTTTACGGCTCGATCTTTCTCTGTCCTCCCCTGTCACCAAAGAGGTGGCTAAGGAACGCCCCGGAAAAGGTATCTCCTCAAGGTAAGCTCAGAGACTTCTGAACTTTCTCAGAACAGCTGGGACGATTGCGTCACCCTCCTGGGCATCTGGAGAGTCCCCCCCCCCCAATCAGGCCCCGCTTAGCCAGGAGCTGGTACCAAAGAAAATATTCTTGTTTACGTCTGTGCTCGCCGGAAGTCAAGGGTATCTCCCCAAGTCTAGACCTGTTCGTTTGACGTATCTTTGAAATTCCTGCCTCGTTTCGTCCCAGCAAATTGTCTCAGGAATCCAAAGCGACAGGATGAAGAACCAGAGGAGGGTTTAGGGTAAGCCGAGCCTACCATTGATTATTGATGGATAGACAGCAGAGGTCCTAAGATCCCGGAGACCAGTTTCTGTGTCTAAAAGGTATAAAAGCGGCCCGCTTTGGTCACTCCTTTGAGTCTCATATTTCTATGCACTGTTTTTCTCCTGTGAATCTGTCTTATGTCCATTTAATTATTGGGCCGGTCACAGAACGTAGAAAGGAAGAAGAGAAAGGTCTTTTTCTCCTGCACAAAGTCACACAACGAGCAAGTGCCGGGCCTGGGATTTGAACCCGGCTCCAGAGGCCACACTGGCGTCCACTCTGCTACACCGACTCCCGTGAAGGTGCCTCGTTTGGATCCTCGTAGCATGCGCCTGAGAGGCATGGGCTCCCTTGGGACCCACAAGAAGCTTTTAGCTACAGAATATTCTCAGGTAGATATTTCCTTATCTCAGTTTCCTCATCTGGAAAAATAAGAGTAATGAATACTGCCTTCCCCCGAGGACAACACAGGGAGCTTGTCTGGGGTAGGGCCTGGCCTGGCATGAACTGGAGAGCTCCGAGTGGCCATTCAAAGTCAATGTTTTAAAAGTCAGGGTGGGCGAATCCAGCCCTCGGGCTCCCTTGGATTTAACGAGCTGCCGTGTGCCGGCCACCTAACTGGTACTTCAGGTGAATTTTCTCATGTCACCCTTCCCGCACGCTGGGAGCTGTCACTTCCTGCTCGTTTGACCGCAGTCGCCATGGCACTCACTGCCCAGCCAGCGCGGAGCCAGGGTCCACACCCAGACACCGGGACTCGAAAGCCCGTGACCTCTCCCCCTGTCCGCCCTGCCTGTTGGCAGCTGAACGAATCAACCTTTCTGGTGACACGAGTTAACAGCATCCGGCTGTCCAAAGGTGGACGTCCATCAAAACGGTGATGTCCTTCTGTTGGTCTGAATCAACGAACGAGTCCCTTGCTTTCCAGGGTTGATTTCTGACTCAGAAGAGCAAAGTCTGGCCGCCTGCACAGCGGAGGTGTGGCCCGTTTGCTGGGCAGGGTGGCATACGCTGACATGCCTAACACTTGGTCGGCTTGGCTCTAGTCTGTTTACTTGCTTGGTTTCTGGAGTGATCTGGGTCTGTTTTGTAGCTCACAAGCTTGGAAGGCCCCAAAGAAGTCAGTTGTACACAAACTCTCCTTGTCTAGGCACAATGAAGTTCTTTGTAAAATTGATAAGCCCCAGACAAGCCCCTCCAAGTTCTAGGCGCAAAAGTGTGACGTTTCTGCCAAATCCTATCTTCTGCGTCACATATGGTTTAAAACCAACCAACTACCAACCAACCAGCCAACCAGCCAAACACCCAGCTCCCTAGAGCGGTGCCTAGCATACAGAAGCCTCTGTTTTTGTCTGTGCCTCTCTGAATAACCTTAGGCTGGGGAGACAAGGAATTGTGAGATTCTGCAGTTAGGTTTTATAATATCGCCTGCAAATTTAGATGGCTGTAACATCAACTAAGCACCACACCAAGTAGTACTACCAGAAATCCATTTTAACAAGGCCTTGTCCTTACATAAACATATATATAAAGCCAGCGGCCCTTTTCTGTGACATTTTAGGATTCGCGGACAAGGAGGCAGCGAAGTTGCAGAGGGGGCTCAAATTCTGGCACCTAAGACCTGTTTGTTGGACCAAGTGAGGAGGACAGGACAACAATAGACATTTATTCAAATAGGATCTAGGGGCATGGGTGACACTGGTGGGAGGCCCAGGCAGGCCCTGGAGGCCTAAGCAGCATGGAGCAGAGCCCTGTAGAATTCAGGTGGGTGACACTTCCTAGTCCAGGCAGGAAACAGGAAGCAAGCACTCATGTACCTGGATGCCCGGTGGTGACACACAGGGTCTTCTTAGCCACTGGCTTGGGCATCAGGCAAAAGAGGGAGGGCCCCAGCTTCCATGGAGAACCAGGCCACCTGCTATGGGACTGAGCTACATTCTATTTGCAGTCCACCCCCCGCCCCACCAAGTAGGCAGGTAATTGATGTCACTATGGAAACAGCATTCCCATACCAGAAATCCATTTTCCACCTAAGTTTTTGTTTGACTGCTTTGTTTTGTTTTGCTTTTGAAGGAGGTGAGACATGCCTGACCTTAGGGGTTTGTTGGAAATCGGGTGCTCAGCCCCACTGAAATGGGGGAACCCAGAGAAACATCCCGTTACTGCGTTTCACCCAATCGAAAAGTGTCACGAGCTTTCTCACAATCGATAAAGTCATCACTACTAACATGAACTGCTTTCTCCAATAGGAAGAAATAGAGCTGACAACAGGGAGCAGTGATCAATTTTATAGAAGTGGCAAAGAGGGATTATTCCTCCAGCTAACACCGCTTAGATATTTCTCGCTGTGAAACTGCGTGTCTTGGTAACAACATCACTGCTGGGCTGAGATCTTCCCTATTTTGTAACCCAACAGTCAGAACGAATATATTTAGGAACTGTATTTATAAACATTCTAAATTTACGGCCACCAGGCTGGCAGGAAGACAGCTTCGTTCCCCTCCCCCCTACCCTCGTCACCATTACTTATCTTCCCTCTTAATTCAAAGAGCTAAACAGAGTTTGTTCTTTCTTGACCTCTTTCATTTTTACTTCATCAGCCCCTCGCTGAGTTAGGGAGTTTTGATTCAGGTGACTCACCCGATCTGTGTAAAAAGAAACCAAGCACCTTACATTTTGGCAAGTGCCTGGGACGCTGGATTACCTGGGTTACTTTGACTGTACAGAAGGGGGTTCCCTCTTATCCCGCTCAGAAGTATCCCCATCACCACCCCGGGTTTCTGTTTCGGCAGTGGGGCGTGGCTGTCCCCCCGCGCTCGGCGGAGCCAGTCCCCTCCAGCGTTTACGCAGGTCGCCCCCGCAGCGACCCGCGCCTCGGCTGGCCGCCCCTCGCAGTGAGCGCTCGCGTGGCGCGCAGGCTCTAGGACCCGGAGGGACGCGGGGAGTGGGCGGGGCCCGGCCGGTTAGGGAGTTCCCCGCGGGCGCGCTCCAGGCTGGGGGCGTGCGTGCGCGGGGAGTGGGCGGGGCCGCGCGGCGGGAGGGCGGGGCGCAGCGGGAGTGGGCGGGGCCCGGCGTGCGGCGGAGTGGGCGCGGCGGGAGTGGGCGGGGCCCGGCGTGCGGCGGAGTGGGCGCGGCAGGAGTGGGCGGGCCCGGCAGGCGGGGAGAGTGGGCGGGGCCACACGGTGGGTGGGCGGGACGCAGCGGGAGTGGCCCGGGCGCCCGCCAGGATTGGGCGGGGTCGGCGCGCGGAGAGAAAAGGGAGTGGGCGGGGACGCGCGGCGGTGGGCGGGGCCGGCGCGCGGAGGAAAACGGGAGTGGGCGGGGCCGGCGTGCGGCGGTGGGCGGGGCCGGCGCGCGGAGGAAAACGGGAGTGGGCGGGGCCGGCGCGCGGCGGTGGGCGGGGCCGGGCGCCGCGGGGCCGCGCAGCTGCCGGGCAGGCCGGGCTTTAGGGCCTCGCTGCAGCCCGCTTGGCAGCGCGCTGGGCGGGGTGTGCGGCGGGCGGCTTCGCGGGCAGGCGCGGGCCCCGAGGCAGCGGCTGCGCCCTGCGCCGGGGAGGAGCCGGGGGCGGGCGGCCGGCGAGCGGGGGCTGGGGCCGGAGGCGCGGAGTGCCGGGGGCGACGACGACGACGACGACGACGACGGCGGCGGCGGCCCCGCAGGCTCCGATCGTGCGCCCGCGGGGGCGCTGAGGGCGGGCGGCCTGGCGCCGCGTCTCCCCCGCCCGCCGCCGCTGCCGCTGTGATTGGGTGGAAGATGGCGCTGGGCGGATGGAAATCCTAATGACAGTCTCCAAATTCGCCTCCATCTGTACCATGGTAGGTGCGGCGCCGGGCCGGGCCCGCGCCCGCCGCTCCGCGCGGCCCGGGCGGGGCGGTTGGGCGGCGGCGGCGCCGGTGGGGCCGGGGCGGGACGTGGCGCGGCCGGGCGCCCCCTCGCGCGTGCCGGCGGCGCCCCGGGCGGGGTCCGCGGGCGGCGAGGACGGAAGCGCCGCTCTCCTGCCCGCGTCCCGGCCTCGCCCGCGTCCCCCGACCCGGCGCCCGCACCGAGGCGCGGCGCGGGGTGTGCGTGCAGGTGGAAACTTCAAATAAAGTGCCCTGGAGACGTTGCCCGTCCGCGCTGTCCCCCGCGCGGGGCCGGCGCTTTCGCTTTCCCGTGCGTGCGTCCAGGGGGCAGCCTCGTCTCTGGGAACCGGCGTTGACGTGCCAAGAGCTCACGCTTCCTGTCGTTTGTTTACTTCGGTGCCCCCCCCCCCCGGGCGCATCTGCCGCGCGGCGTGACGGATTTCTGGCCGGGGGACTGACTGCGAGGGCGACTGACTTACTACTGTACGGGTCTCACCGGGGTTTGTAAACAAATAGACGCCAAGGCCAAAGTGTGATGCCTGTTGACAAGTCCCTGTTGAGAAGCAGGACGCGGGGCGCAGGCCAGCCTGGGGTGTTTCCGTGCCTGGCCGGGATCGCCGGATTCGTGTCATTAGCTCTGTGATGAGCTTACATGGAGGGACTGTCACTACGAGCCGTCAGCAGAGAAAGTTAATTCCTTGCAGCGTGGGCCTACCTAGTTCGTTAACGCTATTAAAGACTTGTGAAGTCTTCTCTTCTGTTTTCACTGGCTAGCCCTTTTCATGCACCCGGCTGCAACATAGGAGATCCCCAAGCCATCTCCAATGATTTCAGGGTGGTACAGTTTAGGCACCGTTTTTTGTTTTTTGTTTTTTTTTTTTTAAAGGAGTGGTGAATCAGATCCAGAAGATGGCTTTAGAAGCAGATTCTATGCTGCAGGCTGATGCACAGTATAAAAAAAATGGCTGAAGTCAGGTGGGATTAAAATCGACAGTATTAAAAGACATCAACGGAGAATGAATCATTGGAGAATCCGTTTCCCCAAATAGATGTTATTTTTTCCGTCAGGGCTTACATTTCAGGAAGCAATGGTATTAAAGGAACCATGTTCCAATGATTTCCGAGGGCGAGTCGTATTCATTATTTGTAGATACGCCAGCGATTGTCTTATCCTGTCTCAAAAGGAATGTGATAATTAAGTCTCTGAAAGTGATAATCTTCCGAACTGCTGAGCTGCACAGATTGTCGGGTCACAGTTCATTGTCAGAGTCCAGTGCTTCGGGAATGATGAACACTATTACTCTTTACTAACCATTCATTCACTCAAGTCTATCAGTTATACATTGGGCACCTGCTAAGTGCCAGGGGTGGTGCTGAGTGCTGGGAATACAGCGGTGAACAAAACAGCCCCTGCGTTCACAGTGTTTATATGGTAGTTGAGGTATACACAATATTCAAATGAACATGTTGATGAATACGTATGCTATAATCAGATTAGGAGAACAAGGCACGGAGATTTGCCAAGTCCAACATGAGTAAGTGGGACTCTGATCTCAAGAACGTCAGACTCCAAAGCTCTTTTCTACCCTGGGCATTAATTGCACGTGACGTGTAGATGTGGATGACAAATACAGAAACGCCAGCCAGCGCCGGGCCAAATGAGATGGTTCCAGTAGTGGTGTTAAAATCGTGTCTGTATTTATACTCGAAATAATTCTGACGTGCTTCTGAAGTAATGCGAAGCATCTCAGAGTAATCTGCAATCTTGTCCGCTAGAGAAAACCGTAACCCACCTTCTGAGAATTACAAAATTGACAAGAAGAACAAAATTACTTACCTCTGTGCCTTTGTAGATTCTGTTTTGCCAGGCATTGGACACTGCCCACACTCCTTGTCTGTGGAGTTCATACCTGTCTGTCAAGCAGGTAGCCCGCCTTGCTTTTATAATCTTACCCTGTCCATCCCCGGCCTCTGTCCCCTCATGTAACTTCACTGCATTTTTGAAACATAATAGCACTTACCTTGTGTACTGTCTTGTATATTTTTGTCTCATCTGCTTTTTAGATTGTGCGGGCCTTAATGGGAGAGACTGTCATTTATATCTGGCTTTTGGTGGAGCACTAACTTCTGCATAGAATAAAACAGTTTCCCAGAATCCTCCATTTCTCCTGCCAGTCAGTATCTGGGGGAACTGAGTTTGGTTAAGTGTGGACGAGATGGGTGTGTTTGGAGTTGCATGCGTGTGCACGTGCATGTGTGTATATGTGTGTGTGTGTGTGTGTGTGTGTGTGTGTGTGTGTAGCTGTGAGGAGGGGCTGCACCTAGAGAATCAGCAGCTGTAAAAACATCTATGATGCATTGAAATTTTATTCCATAATAACATTTACATAATTTGTTGTTGTTGACGTAAGATACTTGAGCTAATTGGCAATACCTCAATTGGGCTAAGTGACTGTTAACAGTAAATCTTCAGAGATGTTTTATTCGAGATGTATTCACTGTTCTGCTCAGCTGTGAAAATTAGTAAAGTTTGTTTTTCTTAAGTTAGCCTGATCCAAATGAGCGATGGTGTTTAGATGGCAGTGAATAAATTTGCAAAGGTATCTCCAGAAATATCTGGAGATAATATCTGTCCATGAAAAAGTACATTTTTACTGTCACATGGTGTTTGTTTTGCCCTTCAGACGGGGGCCTGGCGCAGAGAAGCTACCTAATATTTAATATTATACTTAATGATTGCGAAATAATGGGAAAAGTGGCCGAAACAGAGAGAGGCCTGTGTTTTGAACCTGAGGTGGGAGTTACGGAGCAGTTTCTGGGGGGCAGAGTTTGGAGAGCGGCAGTGGGGGTCCCGGCTGTCGCAGGGGGGCGGGTGTGCTGGTTGTAGTCTCTGTGAGGGTCGTAGGCGTCCTGGGGTGGGGGTGGGGGTGGGGGTGGGGGTGGTCCCCTTGGACCAAGGGGACTCCATTGCGGGGGAAGGTGGCATGTCACTGTGGTAGATCACAGGGCGGCCCTGGCCTGGCTGCTTGCCCGTCCCCTGTCACAGGGGTGAGAGACAGAACATGGTATCAGTGAGGCCAAGGCCACAAGTGGGTCGACAGGTTTACCCTGAGCAAGCCTGCATCTGTCCCAGCATCCTGTGCGCGGTGAACTTGAACTGCTTATGCAAGAAAAGTGACAGGTGAAGCTTTCTGTTACTGGGTCTCACCTGTCGCTCAGTTGGGTAAGGAGCGTGTGTGGCCAGAACCCTCCAGAGAGAAGGAAGAGGGAGGAAGCTCCTGACTTGACAGCCCCTTTCTGGGTAGTCAGGGTATTACATTAATAATAAAATCCCTTGTTCTGTCACAAGACATGAGGCGGATGGCATTTTTTTACTAGTAAAATATTTAATTAATTTTTGTTAATATTTTATTAGTAAAATAGTGCTTCAGTGATAGGAATATTCGAAGTGAGTTGCAAGCGTTTTACAAATTTTTGCTGTTTTTACTGTAAATGTTAATTTAAGAAGGCTGAAAACTTCAAAAATAAGGAGTCTGCTATCATGCAAACGTTGGTTAAGGTTAAGTGCTGATAAGGAAGGTTTAGCGTGTATTTGAGGAGGCTTTGTGGAGAGAACAGGGAGCAGAAGTGAGATAAGAGCTTCATTTCAGCCTGCTGACCTTTTGAATTTGGTTAAAATACATTTTGGACAATAAAAACCATATACTCTTACTATAGAAAGTTTGGATAATATTATATATATATATATGTTATATATATTATAATATTACACATATGTATATATATGAAAGATATCGGAAACTTAAGGAAGAAAAAAATTACATCACCTCCCAGACCATATTTTTTCTTTTTAAAAAAACTTAATTGAGCTTATGTCCCAGATAAAATTGGACATTTCATTTTGCCCCATGAACGATGGTTTTGTTTTAAAATTCGTACAATTTCAGGATAAGTTTAGACAGTTGAGTGTTTTAAAATCGTGCTGTGGCAACATTGTTAACTCAGGAAAACTCAGTGACAGGCTACTGAGTCCTCCACGGGGTATTTAATGATTATTTGAGGATAAAGTTACATAGTTAGTAGAAATGGACTTTTAGAACAGATGATGAATTTATTCTAATCTTAGACACTTATTATCATGGATAAAGGTTAAGACCATTGGAATTTAAAGCTTTTAATATGCTTAACAAGTTTGGTTTGGACTGTCCTATTCAGTTACGTGCAATGTGTAGAAATACTTTGGTCTTATTTTATATCACGTGCCTTTGCTTCCTTTCTGGTGGTTTTCTCCTTCTCTCTCCGGCTAATCTTGTTATAATAGAACTCAAAGTAGGTTAATTATCTGCGCTGCCAGGAACCATGTGGCCAGTTTCAGCCGGACTCTTGTCACATGTCTTGTTCGAGTCTAGGCTCCGGCTCCCAGACATCGAATCCGCCTCCTTCTTGCCCCAAGGTCTGTCTTCGCTTCAAGTTGTATTTATTGTAGCTCTCCTGAGACTTTTACTGTTTCAGGAGGTGATTTAAGCATCTCCATAATTTGTTTCGATTTCTCTTTTAGTAGCTCAGTTTCAGAAACTTTATATAGTATTTTTTTATGTATCCTGTAGCATGATATATTAGAAAGAGCAGTGGGGCCAGCAGATAAGTTCTGGTCCACACTTTGACTTTTAGATCTATATGAGAAAGGCTCTTAAAACTTTCCGAGTTGGTTTTTCTCGTGTAAAATGAAAGGATTGGACTAGACATTCTTTAATAAGATCCTTTCAGATCTTATAAATGATTGCTGATGTCATTTGGGGAGCTCTAGTCATGTTTTAGATGTATGGAATTAGACATAGTTAAATATGAGTTATGCCTGGTATTCTAGTTTCCTTTTTTCGTGTTATTGACTTTATGGAAAGTTACAATCCAAAGCACATGTATTTTTCTTCCTTTAGATGCATTTAGAGGAGGTTAGTGATGTCACCATTTTATGCATTAACAGCCTAATTCATAGCTGTGTACTCATTTTTTTACTTTTTTTTTTCTTTTACTTTTTCAATACCATTTCGAGAAAGATTTGAATTGGTTCCCTTTTTTGACATTCCGCATTTCCCTAGCTGTGTGACCTCGGACCAGTCGCTGCCCTGTGCCAAGGGCTCTGTCCTGTAAAGTGGGGGTGAGACAGATTCTGGTTCACGGGGCCACGTGACGTGCCCCCCGGCCCGTGCATTCTGTCTGTGGCGGTGGTGGCCGTGACCGTCACCCTGCTGTGGGGTCTGCCCCTCTCGGGGTGGCGAGGAGGCCTGCCTGGTGCTACTGGTTAGTGTTAGTTAGCTCACCAAACAGTAGTGACCAGAGTCGAAGTTTGTTTTATGAAATGCGCTATTTCGGTTCATTTTCATTGTGAGAAACTTCGGTTTATTAGTCGTCTGTCTGTGCCTCTGAGAAAGCTCCGATGTATTTTGAAGTTCAATGAATTAGAGCGTAATGTTACCAGCTAAGGATGTAGTTGTCTTCTCTCTGTTCTGAATCGTTTGTAAGAAGAGATTTTATTCCTTTTGTCTAAGAATGAAAATGTTCTCATTCGTGACAGTCTCAAATATGGTTCACAAGTTTAGATAATTTGGGAATACTACTTTTAGAAGAATATCTTGCCGTGTTTTTCATACTTTAAAAAAAAAAAAAGCACAACTTTTTGTCATTGGGACGTGGTGTGTGTGTTAAGATCGGCTTCAGCCCTTACTTCTTACTTCCTTTCCGTTTCCTGGGCCACGTTATTGCATTTCATTCCCTTTTGCCTCCATCCGTGACTTTTGTCAACTTCAAGTGCACTCACCCAGCTGCTTTTAGGGGATCACGGCTAGGACTCTTCTCTCCCCAGCTCATGGGCTGAGAGAGGATCATTTAAATATCTTAAACTACTTTACAATGTTGGAAGCAAAGAGTACATGCTAGATATCATGAAGAGCTATGAATACGGAGTCCCCGTGTTGTTGAAAATACCTGGAGATAAGCTTTGATCATTTAAAATCTTACGCACGAAACTTGTCTTAGCAGGAGATGAGACCGTTTATATACGTAATTTATTTTGGAAGACAAACTGAAGGCATTGCCTTCACAGAAGTGCTCAGTGCAGAGTCCTGTGATAAAGCACACGATATTTAATATGGAACATGATGAAGGGAGGTGCTGTAGCCCGCCATCACCCTGTATCTTCACTGCCTTATGCTCTTGTCTTGCTTCTCTGTAAGGGACCGTCACCTTTTTCTAAAAACGTTGCAGTGTCTGCAGCGTGATGTGTAAGCTCGCTCAGCACCTCCATCTGTGGTAATGCACACGTCTGAAGCTGCATGCTGATACAAATTTATTGCTAACTTAGAAGTCATGTGTATTTCGGTGCTAACTGACAGGTGTTCTTACTGAAATGCTTCATAGGTGTCTTCACCTTCCGTGCACGTCCCGCTTGTGAGTGGTGGTTCAGGTTGTGTCATTTTTTGGGGGAAGTCTGAGGATTGTTTTCTCTGATTTGATTTTCATGCTTTTTATTTTAGTGGCCTAATGAGCCTGGTAGTGAATGAGTGTTTTCCATTGTAGAAGGGGGAGGCTTTTTTCTGAAGCTAATAGTGATGGTGTGTGTGTGTGTGTGTGTGTGTGTGTGTGTGTGTGTGTGTGTGTGTGTGTAAAGACTGCGTTTTTATATTTTTCAGTATTTTTTTCTCTCTTTTTAGTAAGGACTGTCGGGAAGTGTTAATGGAGCCCTACATTATATTGGGGGGGTGTGGGTTCTGAGAATACGAAGCTCTCCGTGATCGGCCCTGGTCGTAGACAGCTTCCTGTCCTGTGAGTGTCACCTGCGTGGGTTATAGTCGTGCCGAGAATGTCATTCTTTTGGACCCTGGGTCCCCGGGAGGTTTCTGGGTTGACTAGAGACCCTTGACCGGTCCCATCCAGGCGAGAAGAGTCTCCACCTGTAATGCCCATCAGCTGGACGTATAGAGTTTTCTGTGTGTGCCTGAGTGGCATTAACACATACGCCTCCCGCGTGTCATCTGTAAGCTGGGAGACGTGGGGGCTTCACTCATGAGTTGAGTAGGGGGTGATGGTGACACAAAGATACCGCAGGTGACACCTAGGTCCTGTCCCATCCCATTAGGAGGCACCCGTGTTGTCTTCTGTGGCGGTGGTGAGGCCACCAGGTGGGTTTCGGTGTGGTCAGCGGGCGGCTTCTGTTCTCCAATCCGCCCCGGCCTTGCACTTGATGGTTCTGAGGACCTGTTGGTTATCGTCACCCAGATCCATCATTTCACTGGGCTTTCAGATAGAGGTTTAACTGCTTTTATAAGTTTTTTTTTAAATTAAAAAAAAATACTCTAAAACACAGAGAGAATGTAGATCTGTTTTTCATATTGGTTTTAGATGTACTATGCAGACTATTTTCATAATCGCACTCCCAAAATAATAAATTTTATCCGGCTTAACTTTAACATAAAGTTTAACTTGATCACACCTAAACATAATTTTGTGACACTACAAATAAATAAGTGCATGGGGTTCTAACGACAATTCTTGCATCTGAGCTATAATTAAAGAGACTTGACTGACTAATGCTTGACAAAGTAGGTTTTCTTTTTTATTTTCCATTTTGAACTCACACTCACTACTCTTGTTATTAAAGCAGCTTCAAATTCGTAAGCACTTGATTCAGAAAACTAGAACTTACAGATACAGTCACTTTTCAGTTTTAAATTTTGGGGCTGTTATAATACGTTTGTTTTTATTTCTGATGTTTATAGTGAACCAAAAATGTATGTGTATCAGTTTCCTACTTATGCTGTAACAAATGACCACACACCTAGTGGCTTAGAGCACTGTACATTTATTATCCCACGGTTCTGGAGGTCGGAAGTTTGCGGTGGGTCTTCCTGGGCTGACATCCAGGGGCGGGCAGAGCTGCGGTCCTTTGCCAGGCCCTGGGCAAGGCTCTTCCTAGCCTGAGGCCGTGCGCATCCCTTGGCCTACAGAGCGAGCGCACAGAGCCAGAGTGGCCGGTCGGTCTTCCCCGTCCTTACTGCGCGGCTCTGACCTTGGCCTGACCTTGACTCCCCCGCATCCTTCCACTTACAAGGCCCCCTGCGAATGCACTGGGCCCATCTGGGCAGTCCAGGATCACCTCCCGTCTCAAGGTCAGCTGATGGGCATCCTTAAGTTCCTTCGTCATGTGACCTAACATCGTCTCAGATTCCAGGGATGAGGACGTGGGCGGTTTTAGATGGGGACTGTCAGTTTTGTGTGAAAACGGTGTGTTACCGGCCCACGGTCCCAATGCCCCGTGCTCTGAGAGGCCACAACTCAGCAAGTCCAAGTGTGGAGCAAGGAGAGGTTTAGCGATTGAGACGGCAGCGGCCGAGGAGACGGGGACCCTGGTGGTGCCTCAGACACGTCTCTCTCATGTGTGGAGTGAGGCTTCTTTTATGTCAAGCGAAGGGGGAGTGGGAGAGGCAAGAGGTGACCCATGACCGCGGACATCTGGGCGCCAGCCTGGGTCCGAGGAAGACCACGAGACCTTTGTCTCCAGTCTGTCGACCCCAGTTGATCTGAGGCAGGGGACGGGCCTGCACGGTCAGTATTTTGTACACATCTCTCCCATCTCCTTGGGAGGGGCACCTCCTGGCAGGGGCTGTTTCTGTGCAAACGCGAGCTGCAGGCGCATTCCTCTGGCCATCAGCGCGTCGGTATGCGGGGACACAGCAGGCCGGAGCACGCCGCGTCTGGCCGAGCGTCCCACTGGTCCCTGAGGTCAGCCAGCACCCCGGTGACCTCCCGGCATGCTTGCAGTGACTCTGGGTGTGTGCTGTGGTATTGGGAAGGCGCTGGAGTGCATTCATAAACACGTGCCCTCTGTCTTAGTGGCTGCTAAGAGGTTGTCGTCATCCGTGAGTGCAGGCGTGACCAGGTGTGATGTCTGTACTTCAGGGACTGAGCACACCACCCGTCTCAGCGGGAGAAGCATGAAGGTGCGGCAGAGGGCATCCAGGACACTTAGCTGCTGATGCTAGGACGCCTTCTGTTAAGTGCGCAGATACGTGACCAGTAGGCCGTGCAGCGTGAGAGGCCATGACAGTAGATAACGTGGGTGACACCTGTCCTCCGGCCTTGCTCCCAGAGACGCCGGGAAGTGTATTTCAGGACTTTACAGATGCAGCAAACCCTTTCCCGTTTATAAGACGTCCCACGGTGCTTGGGTTTCATGAAGAGGTAACCGTTGGGGTTTAGGGAGAGGACGTGGAATGAGGCCATGCACCCCTGCAGGAGGACGGGGTGCGAAGGGCACCAGGGACTTTTCTTACGCAAAGCAGAGACACGTGGAGGTGTCTGTGGAATGCGCGATAGAGTTTTTCCTGCCTCGAGACAGTCATCAGAAGAAACTCTGCCTTGAGCTGTCCATTGACATTGAAGACTGTGACCGTGAATTTGAGGTTTGAGTACTACAAGCCTTCCCCCCCTGTTTTTGGCAGTATTTTTATAGATATTTCATCTGTTCATGTTGTAAACTCAGCAACACATTGTTGCGATTAGTACTTTACCATCTTTGTTTCCTAAGCCACTGTGGTTTTGCTCCCACCCACCTCTTCTGTTTTTATTCGTAAATATGTTATACATATGTTACAATTATACGTGATGGGCTCGGCGGTACTTCTGGGCTACCTTTTATGTTTACAGTTGCTTTTTAAATCATTTAAGAGAAGAAAGGAGGGGGAAAGTCTGGGCACTGTTCGCCTTATAGGCCTCCTTTTCTGATTTCTGTCTGAGTCATGTGCTTATAATAAGGTGTGTCTGCTAGCAAATGATTGGCAGGTTTTTTGGGGGCGGGGAGAGGGCGGGGCGTGGGGGCAGGTGTCTGGTAAAGTATTTCACAGGTTGACAGCTTTAGTATTATTCTTGGTTAGTGTTTCCTTTGAGCACTTTGAGTACTTGTCCCGCGGCCTGCAGGCTGCCTTGTTCCTGCAAAGTCACCTGTCTTAGCGACGTTCCCTTGTGTGTGACTTTTTCTCTTGTTGCTTTCAAGGTTTTTTTTTTTTTGTTTTTGACTTGGAGCATTTTTATTATCAGGTGTCTGTTTGTGGATCTCTTTGTTTTCGGACATATATATTCTTAATTCTGGTGTATGTTAAATGCCCATGCCTTTCAGTTGGAAATTTTTTTTTTAAATTTTGACAGTTATAGTATAATTCATCAACTTCGTTAGAGTGATTACATTAATTCAGATTTCTTATGTCTCGACTGAGAATACACTGCTATAGTTAATTAAGTATCACAGACATTCTCATAGAAGCCATTCCTAAGAAAACCGGAAGCAAACGGAAATGAAGCAATAGCATGGATTCCTTTCATGAGCTGTATACTGTGTCTGAATGTTAGTGTCACTGTGCAGTCGCCCGTGAATGACACCAGGATGAACTGTGCGGGCTCGCTCACACACGGATTTTTTTTTTCAATCAATAAATAAATACACAGGCCGCCCTGCGGTACCTGGGGTCTCGCGTCCCCAGATTCAACCAGCTGTGGGGTCAGAAACCGTGTTCTCAACCCTCGGCCGTGACTCCGGGAACGTGGATGGCCAGCTTGAGTGTCCTGTACCATTTATGAAGCGACTTGAGCATCCGTGGATTTGGGTACCCCTGAGCGGTGATCTGGACCCAATCCCCTGTGGACGCCGAGGGATGACTGTAGTCAAGTTTTTGGGGAGTCAGAAGTTACAGGTGGGTTTTTGACTGCACCCCCTTAACCCTCACAGGGTTCAAGGTCAACTGTATATTTATTCTACAAATGGGACTGCCCAGTGCCACCTCTTTGAGAAGGCAGTGGGGCTGGAGGAGTCCAGCTGCAGGGGGACGGGCTCGCTCCCCGTGGCTTCTGCCACAAGCACCGTGGACTGTGCGCTCAGAGCAGGGACGCTCGTCGTCGGACGGTGCTGGGGCCCGGGAGTCCGAATTCCAGGTGCTGGCAGGGGCGCGCCCCTCGAAGGTGCCAGAGAAAGGCCCGTTCCAGGCCTCTCTAGCTAGGGCTCCTGGCAGCGCCAGCATCCTCGGCTCGGAGGTGGCTGTCCTTCCCCGGGTCTTTCCCCAGAGTCTTCCCTCTCTGTGAGTCTGTGTCCACCACTCCTACTGCATTAGGGTCCACCTGATAACCTCATGTTAACTCGTCACTTCTGTGAAGACCCTTTTTCTAAATGAGATCAAATCTGAGCTCCTGAGAATTGACTGCAATATGTCTTTTCCACCCAATTTCCCCACTATCGAGTTACTGATACTTTGTAATTAATTTAGAGGGAGGTACTTTTGATACTAAATAAATAGACTGCCCCTTATTCAATTGCACTAGTTAGTTTTAGGGCTGTCATTCCTTCTGTGTGTATTTGTTGGCATTCCGCAATGTACAGCTTCCACTTTCTGTTTCTTTATGGATTTATTTATAGCAGTGTGGACTTTGCTTTTGTTTAATAGATTGTGATCCATTATAATCATCATTAATTTTGATGCTCAGATTGTCCTTGACTTGGTCCCTCGACTTCAAGCTGGCTCTTCCATTTGGATACTTCTCCA
>PVKZ01004147.1:58213-95199 GCA_004027375.1 Macroglossus sobrinus
CTTGAGAACTTCCTGTCTTCTCCATTTGGATGCTTGAGAACTTCCTGTCTTCTCCATTTGGATGCTTGAGAACTTCCTGTCTTCTCCATTTGGATGCTTGAGAACTTCCTGTCTTCTCCATTTGGATGCTTGAGAACTTCCTGTCTTCTCCATTTGGATGCTTGAGAACTTCCTGTCTGACATAAGATACTCCAGGCTGATCTGTGCTTTTGCCTCCTCCAGCCTTGCAGCCGGCCATTTCTCCAGTGCCCTGGCTCCTTTTAGTGGAGAGTGGCATCTGGAAGCGAGGACGTGCTCCTTGCTGCTGGGGACCGCGCGCGGTCCAGGCTCTGTAAGTGGACCTAGCAAGTAAGTTATTTTGTTAAATTAGTTCACATGGATATTTCAAATCAAATTTAACACTAGAGTTGTTTTTTTTTTTTCTTTGAATCTTCTTTCTTTTTCATCCAAATAGCTACGGAAAGCTTTGGGGAAGTTCTCGTGTGGCATTTCTCAAGTTCGGTAATCATCTGTAGTGTTCGCGAGTTTTGGCTGAGGAGTCACCACCAACCGACTTGGAAATAATTGTGAAATCTGCTGATCTCTTGTTAGAGCAGATGAACGTTTTGCAAGTAAAACCTTTTAATGTCAAGTTAAGACCTTTTCAAATGACTTAATTATAGCTACGTATTGCTTCATTTACATGTGAATAAGAATAGAATTAATTAAATTTCCAGTCTTTTCAGGATGCAAAGCGCTAATTTTAGTGTCTGTAAAATTAATATCTAAAAGGGCTGTTTGAAGATAAACTGAATCATGTAGGTAAGGTCCCTGCCCGTGGCCCATTGTAGACACCGAGTAAACGGGGCCCCTTGTGTTGATATAAATGTTATTGTGCCTTGTTTTGCCCACAGGGACATAAAAAGCATTAAGAATGATTTGATTAATAGTCTTTATTGATGTAGATCTTAAGGTTTCATCTTCTCAAACTTCTGACTTTCTTCTCTGTGTTTTCATGACTGTACTGCTTTGCTTAACGTATACGTGTAAACGTCGGTGAATTTCCAGACTAAATACACCTCTGTAAGCAGCGCTAATGAGGACACAGTATCATCAGCACCTCTGATGCCACGTCATGGTCCCCCATACATGACTCACCATCTTCTAAGGGGCTGTTTGTTAATTTTTCTAATTTTTCTGTTAGGCCCAACCTAAAACATAATGTGTGTCTTAAAATAATCACTCAGTTTTTGAGATTAGACTTGCAATAGATGAGAAACACTTTAAGAGGGTTTCGTAAATCGCTTTTTACATTGTGTATGCGATTTTTTAATGCATGTACAACTAGTAACGAAGGCAGCGTCTCAGATGGGACATGGAAAACAGCTTTGTTATCATCAGTCACTCTGATGATGTTCTGTTCTCAGCAGTGTGACAGAGAATTGGGGTTCTGCATGCAATCACGCTCTCACCCCAGAAGCTTGCGGCGGTGGGGAGGGAGCTTGCGCCTTCCAGGCCGCTGTCTCACAGTCGACCCGTGTTGGGGGAACAGTCTTCAGATGACATAACCCAGCAGTAATCGGGTTGTTGCTGCCTGAGCCGGATGGACAGAATGAGCCTTAGCAAAGCCAAGTTCATAGGTCTGGGGGGGAGGATATTCTTACACAACTTGGGAAGTGAAGAAAAGCTTCTTTTCCTTTGTCACCTCCGCCCCTTCTCACGTTTGCTTCTGGCGGAAAATATTTATGCTTCTATCTAAAATAGCAGATCTCTGATGATTTATATATTTCATAGACCTTAACATGTAAGTGTTTGAATTCTAAATGTTTAGGGATTCACATGCTATAGTAAAGGATTGTTAGCATGTAATTTATAAGTTTTCTTACACGTAGAGATTTGATATTAGAAGGTCGTACACGTTTTTATTCTATGGCACTATTTTATTTATATTCTGATTGTTCATTGGTATCTTTGAATCAGTGTTCTGTTCACCTCTGGTTCTTTTTCGGTGACGTGTAACCGTTTGTCAGAGCGTGTCATCTCTATGTTCATTGAAGTGTAACTCTACGCATGGCAGTTTTATATTCGTTTTTGGTGGCGTTGGCGGATGCTGTGGCTGGGATAGCACCTCTATTTATATACACTTGTTGTTTTGTTCGCTTGTTTGCTGAAATCTCCACATGATATATTAGTGATGGCTGACCTCTTTTATAAAAGTGGCATTTTTAAAGGCCTTGTTTATTATCACATTCGTCACGTACAATAAGAGTATATCTCTAAGTAGAATTAAGTTTAAGAAGCATCTATAACTATTGTTTATCGAGGTTGTTCCAGGTCTGGAGACTTCCTCACATAACCCCGTGTTGTTCAGAACGAGGTAATTGTGCGTCTTTTGTGATCTGAAGGACCTCAGGAGACCTCCTTAGAAAGTAACTCACTCCCTGTTTTCTGAGAGATTTGGGAGAAGGTTCAGGCTATTCGTGCATGAGGCAGACTTGCTCTCACCTGGAACCCTTGTGTTTCTCCTCTCTGACAGGACGAGGGGACAGTTTTCAGAATTAGTGGGAGGGGCCTGGCTGGCAGGCCAGAGGTGACACATTTTAGAAACCGAGCTGCTTCTGGTCAGATGCGTCCCTGTCCCTTCAGTGGCCTCCAGCAGCGCTCTGTCCTCAGGGTGGGGCCCTGTGACGGGAGCCGCTTCAGTTTCGTTTGATACCAGCATGGTGACACATGTCAATCATGATGTATGATGAACACAGTTATTTTTATAAATTAGGGTAAAATTGAAACAATTCTGAACTAGGTGATTGATTCATACATTCTGTTTGCATTCCTATGTGTGTTATTTTAGGAAACGTTGTCGGGGGTTGTCGCCCGGAACAGTGTCTGGGTGAAGCCGGCTTCCCCTTGGGTTGGGCCGAGTCTCTGAGGACACTGATGGAGCGTCAGAGATGGTCCCTCCGTTATTGTCACGTTTATTAGCAAAGCTTTTCATAGGATTTGGAGAGTACTGAATTATGGGGAGAGCGGACCACTTGGAGATAACGTACTTGTTAAAATAAAAGCTTGTATGAGAACCATGTCGTGAGGGGACCACGGGCCAGTCTGAGCTCGTGCCCGTCCACGTGTAGGAGCTCCGCGGGGGCCGCAGAGGGGCGCACCGACGTGAGTGTGACGCGCGTGTCGTGCTTGGGGCGGTGGCGCTGCCCGCGGGGCGGACAGGTTGTAAGGGTGGTCGCCGGGCTGAGGGCGACAGCGGCCAGCAGGAAGGAAAGGTTAGCACAGGATGGAGGGTGACCCGTCTGCAGACCGGCCGGCTGAGGAGCTGGGGGGACTCTGCAGTGGTATTGCGGTCGCCGTGATGACTGGTCCGGGACGTCCCTTTGGACCAGCTGGTGAGTGCAGCCTTGTTCCTGTGCAGAGAGGGGACGACGGTCCCTCCGAGGAGGCCGGTGGCCGTGGCGCTTGAGGCCGAGGCAGGTGTTGTCACAGCTGCCGCCTGCACCACCTCCCCCGCGGACCGGCCTGCGGCTCACACGTCCCTTCCGTGGCACTCGGGACAGATGCCGCGGGAACCCCTGCCGGGGGGGTCTCCTGTCCGCCAGCGGCCAGGGGTCCTGCCACGTGGGGACCGGGGCCCGGCCACCTCTCCCGGGAGGGGCCGCGGCCCGGTGACCAATGACCGCGGCCTACACGGCCGGGCTCACTTCCCTCGTCCCTTGTTTCTGTTTTTGCTGTCCTGTGCTCCTCGTTGTAACACTTCCTCTAGTTACCTGCACACTGTTAGCCACACGACGCAGGTGTCCGTGCGCCAGGCGGCCAGCGTCTCCGCGTCCCCTGCGCCACCCCCGGGCACGCACATGTTTGCAGCAAAGCTGGGCACATGGACATCGGTGACATCAGTGACATCGGCGCAGAAGCGACGTGCGCGCTGCGCCCCCTGGGCGTGTGCAAGGCCTCGGCAGCGGAGGGGACGGGGACGGGGACGGGAGGAGCACGTGCTGGTGTCCTGTGGTTTCAGAGCGGCCGGCTCCTGGCCATGGCCTGAAACAGCCGGAGAGTGACACTCAGGACCACCGGACGCTGCGGTCAGCCGCGGTCCAGCGCGCATCGCGGGGACGCGGAGGTGACGTGGGAAGAGGTGGCGTGGGGTCCGCGTGCAGGGGCTCCTCGTGGCACAGAGTTGGAAGCCGTCGATCAAGGCACGTGCCCTTGGCAGTCGTGGTGACGGTCACCGCAGAGCCAGCCTGTCCACATGCGGCCGCCTGGGGACAGGCGCGGGGCGGGGGCCGCAGTGTGTGTTAGTTCTACACTGAGGCGTACAAGGGATTTGATGCTGGTTCTCGTGTTTGTAACAGCCGCACGTGGGAGGTCACCGCAGACTTTTGGACAGGGATGGACGTTTTTTTCCGTCTGCCTACACAGCAGCTTTCAAAACAGAGCACACACTTAAAGACGCTCTGCTGTCTTCTGCCGGAATTTTCCATTGTCACTCGGTTCGGTGAAACGGTCACTTTGAACAAGTTAAGTGACAGATACTTCTCATAAAAGCTTTCCATCGCGCTTTGGTGCTGCAGACGAGTTTCACAGTCGTCACTTGGTTTCCGCAGTGACTCGCGGGGCGGGCAGAGCAGGTGTCTTCCTGTGTGGAAGGTGTGAAGGCGAACACTGACTCGGGGACGTGTCCAGGGTGACTTATGTGGCATGTGAGGTGGTGACGGAGCTGGACTCAGACTCTTTCTTCTGCCTCCAGCTCAGAGCTCATCCTGCTGCGTCTGGTTCTGGTCCAGCTCAGCCTCATCTCGTCCTGTCGTGAAGCTTAGGTGAGAGCTGGTGACAGACGCATGTGTTAGCCAGTTCACACCTGTGTTTCCAGCACGGCCGGGACCCACGTTCTGACGCTGGTCCTTTCTGCATCCCGCAGTTTGCATTGTCACTGTTTTAAAATACATAAATACATAAATCTGGGCTTATTTCATTCGTTCATTTGTTCATTTATTTACTTGGTGGCTTATTTTAAAAGATGAGTTTTAAAGTACTGCAGTTTTCGAGACGTGCCGCACGTGACCGTGGGTGTCATTCTGCGCCGTGTGGCGTCTGCGGCTGACAGCCCTCGTCGGCCTGCTGTGTGCTGATCCCGTGTCCCAGGCGAGGTGCCGATCCGGCTCGCTGGATCGAGGCAGCGGGATTGAGACATGGGCTGCGTCGAACATGAACGCATCTTTTGGGGTGTGTGGTATTCAGTAGGTAACACCCGGCCTTGTGGGAAGCTGCAGGTGTGTTCTCACCCAAGGGATTTGGGGTTTCAGGAGCGACAGGCTCTCCAGAAGCATGACCGACCATGGGGAAGGAAGCGTCATTGTCCTTGGAGCCAGCACCCTGGATTTCTTGCTTGTGTTATGTTTTTAATTGTGTGTGTGTGTGTGTGTGTGTGTGTGTGTGTGTGTGTATAATGAAGTTTGCCATTTTCATTTGAAGTGTACATTCCAGTGGCATTAATTGCATCCATTAAGTCGTGCAGCCTTTGCCACTAATTCTAAAACTTTGTCAGTACCCGAGCTCTGTAGCTGTTCGGTGATGACTCTCATTCCTCCCTCTCGCCGGACGTACTGTCCTCGGATCTGCTTCCTGTCTCCGTGAATCCGCCTGTGTGAGCACGTCACATCCGTGGAATCACAGTGTTCGTCCTTTCGTGTCTGGCCCGCTTCTCGGCGTCCTGTGTGCCAGCGTCATCCGTGTCGTAGCGTGAACAAGCGTTTCATTCCTCCTTATGGCTGAACGGTGTTCATAATATCATTCCACATTTCGCGTATCCATTCATCTCTTGATAGAGATTAGAACTCACGTCTGCTTTTCGGCTGTCAATCAGGAATGATGCTGATGCGAACGTGGACCTACAGGCATCTGTATTCCGGTCTCTGAGTCTGTGGGAATGCTCCTGGGAGGGAAGTGTTGGAACCACCAGATTTCTTCGCGTCCTCACTAGCACGTGGCCACCTTGGTGGTCGTGAAGTGGTACTTTGCGATTTTGATCCGCGTTTCCTTAATGAGTAATGAGATCCAGTATCTTTTCACCTCATTATTTGCCATTTCTGTATCTTTGGAGTAATGTCTCTTCAGGTCATTTTCCCATTTTTAATTGGATTTTTTGTTGTTGTTGTTCTTGAGGCGTAGGCGTTCTTTCTGTATTCCGGATTTTAATCCCCCCAGGTCCTGGTCAGTAATCCTTTTACTATGTTTTTGAATTGGGGCTGCCAGTATTTTGTTGAGAATTTTTACATCTATAGTCATGGGAATGTTGGTTTTCTTACAGAGAGATCATACTCCGTTCAGTGTCGGGGGCATGCCGGCCTCATAAAATGGGTTCAGAATCGTTCACTCCTCCCCAGTTTGTTTTGGAAGAGTTTGAGAGAGAGCGACGTTCATTCTTCTTGAAGTATCTGGTGGAACGTTTCACCAGTGACGCCATCTGGTTCTGGGCTCTTCTTTGCTGGGAGGTTTTCAGTTACTAATTCAGTCTCCTTGGGTGAAGTCTACAGATTCCCCTTTTCTTCCCGAGTCAGTCTGTGGTTTATGCCTTTATAGCAATTTGACCATTTTATCTAAATTTTCCAATTTGTTGACATACAGTTCATAATAGTGTCTTATAATCCTTTATATTTCTGTGAAGTTGGTAGTAATATCACCACTTCTCTCATTTTATTAATTTGAATCTTTTTTCCCACGAACAGAGATTTATAATTATTGTTTGTGTTTTACTTTTAAATCACGTATGAAAAAGGGAGTTAAAAAACAAAAGTACAGCTACAAGATAAATAAGTACGAGGGCCGTCATGGACAACGTGGTGACTGTAGCTAACACTGCTGTGTGATATACAAGAAAGTTACTAAGTAAATCCTAAGAGTTCCCATCATAAGGAAAGTTTGTTTTGTTTTGTTTTAATTGTGTCCATATGGAAGATGGATGTTAGGTGACACTCCACTCCCATAGGAATCATTTCACAGTGCCTGTAAATCAGATCGTCCCGCTATACACTGTCACGGTACACAGTGATGTATGCCAATTATTCCTCAATAAAACTGGAAAAAAAAAACACCCAAAGACCCCAGAGTACAATAATACCGGATGTTATATTTGCCTGTGTCTTTTCGTTTGAGATGGAAGGACTCCCTTTAGCATTTCTCATGGGGCAGATCTAGTAATGACTCCCTTTAGCTTTATCTTAGATTATCTCACTTTCTCTTTCGCACTTGAAAGATAGTTTTGCCATTCACAGAACTGATCGACAGGTTTTCTCTCTCAGCGCTTGAAGTAAGCCACCCTCGGCTTCTGGCACCTGTTGTTTTAATTAATGAACAGCGAGTCTTAATCTAGCCGCGGATTCCTTGTATGGAAGGAGTTGCTTCTTTTAAGATTTCGATCCTCTCTCTGTCTTTGACAGTGCAACTGTAATGTGTGGATCTTGTTTAGATTTTCCTGCTTGGAATCGGTTGACCTTCTGGGATGTGTAGATTCAGGTCTTTCATCCAGTTTGGGAGATGAGGGGCCATTACGTTTTCAGACCTGTTTCCTGCCTGTTCTCCTCCTCCTCTCCTGGGATTCTCACGATGCGCATGTTGGTATGCCTGGTGGTGTCCCACAGATGCCTCAGCGTCTGGTCCCTTTTCCCGTTTTTTTTTTTTTTCCATTGTGCTCTCTTCAGCCCGGATGATTTAAATTGCCTCATTTTCAAGTTCACGGATTGTTTCTCCTGCCTACTCAACTCTGCCATGGAACTCTAGTGAATTTCTTACTTCAGTGATTGCACTTCATAATTCTAGATATTTTATTTGGTTTCCTTTTTATTATTATCGGTTTATTGATGTTCTCTATCCATGTAGGGTTCTCTTGATTTCCTTTAGTTCTTTGAGAATATATGAGATCACTGTTTTAATACCTTTGGTTGGTCATTTCAGTGTCTGGAATTCCTCAGGGATAGTTCGGTTGTCAAATTCTTCTTTTCTACCAAAGGTGTTGTATTTTCCTGTTTCTTCGTAATTTTTGTTGAGAAGTGGGCCATTTGCATATTGTGGTGTGGAACTCTGGGAATCAGAGTCCCCCACACCCACAAACCCCAATGATTGCTTTGGAGGGTTATAGTCATCTGTTTTTACAGAGACTTTTCCCAACCGATTCGGCAAAGTCTGTGTTCTATGTTGTGTGTAGTCACTGGCATTTATGTTCTGCTCCCTCTGGTCACCTTGTGACCGACAGAGAAAAATGTTTGCAACACCCCCAACCCCAACCTGAAAAGGGGAAAACGCTGCAGTGCTCAGCCTCCAGGCTTGGCGGGCAGGGTCCCCACTGTGGGCGGGACACGGGGGACCGCTGGCTGGTGTGTGCACTCTGCCCTCCCACCCGGGTCCAGCAGCCACTCGCGCCCCTGGTTGTCTGTGGTCTGAGGAGGGCGATGCTGATGGACGATTCCGCTTCATGGCTTTGGCGGAGGGGCTGCTGACCCCTGGGGCTCCCCGCTCTGCCGTTGGCTGTGACATCCCTCCGCCCCGGTTCTGTTTGGACGTGACGACATGTGGTGCCAACTGCAGCCAGCTCCTTTCTATATCTGACAAAACTATTTATTTACGTTTGATGATAATTTTACTTTTTATTAGGGTGAGCTGGAGGACAGCCTCTGGGATCCGGGTTATGGATGCTGTTGTGGTAACAGTAATTAAGTCAGTCAACTTGATAATGCCTTGTATCTATAATGATTTTCTTCACAGGAATGCGAGGCACTTTACAAATAGTTACTATACTATAACATGGGAGCTGGGGAAATGGAAATGGTATTTATACGTGGAAATGCATTGAACACACATTTCTGACTGAGCATCACACAAATCACGTATCCAAGTTCAGTGTCTGAGGGTCAGCCTCGTACCAGTCCTGTATTTTGTAGGGCCAAACCTTTTTTTTTTTTTTTAATATAAAATAGGATATTAAAACTCAAGAGCATGGTAGGAAGAGCTTAAAATGAAACATTTCTTGTCATTTGTTCACCAAAACCAGTGAGTCTAATGCACAGATGCTGTGAAAACCAAATCTTCCTCACCTTTTTTTTTTTTTTTTTGGTCGTAGATAAGGTGCCGGTAACACAGTTCAGTTGTGGTTATGTTTTAAGTATTTAACTTTCCATGAGGCATTTTATGAATTTTTTGGCAGAGTTTTTTTGGTAGTGGTAGAAGGGTAAGATTTGTCAAATTTATTGTGTTCATTCTGATTGTTACGTATGACGTAATGCTAACTTTGGTCATATTTGAGAGTTTCCTTGGGGTGGTTCTTGTTACGCTAAACGCAAGGCGTGGCCGAGTGACTCTCGTGAGCCCAGGGTGGCCACCATCTGTGGTTCCCGACAGGTGGGGCGAGCCTAGGGTCTCTACCGTGACTTCTGGCGGAGCGAATTAAATGAGATTTTCTCAGTAACTCGCTGAATTAATGAGATTTTCTCAGTAACTGGCCGTCTTGCGAACACTGACCTGTCCAAGCCTTGTGTTTTTGTCGTGGGCACCGAGTTGGCGTTCTTACTGCGCCCTTCCTCGACTGAGTAAAAAGGTTTAAAGTGAATCTGAATCTTCTTTTATTTCTGGACCTACCAAGATTCTCTATAAGGAGCACGGACTTGTTGAGTGATTTGAAGAGTGTCGCTTTTCACTCGTGATAGGGACGTCAGGTTTCCGGTGGATATTTGAACCTTGGAAGGTTACAATTGTTAAGCCTGTTGTTTTTGGCTTGGCCACCAATGGAATTATAATGACTGAGATGTGTCCTTGCTTCTTAGTTTCTGTTTCTTTCGTGACATGTTCGTGTGTATGTTTCCGTTAGGTAAAAACAATTACCTACTAGTCAATTTCCCTCTGTGGTCACTTGCCCGGTGGTTAATCACGGAAGGGGGTTTTCCTGAGCTGCTGCGTCGAGGACTTTTACACGTGTGATGTGACACATGTTCTCCTGTGGTGGCAGCTGGAGAAGTGAACGACTTTCCTTTCTTTGGGGAAGCATTCTGATCTTGAAAACGAAAAGCGCGCCAGACGTCTTCGGTTTTGGGGTGCAGATTTGGGGGGCTGGTCTGGAGGCAGCAGGGAGGGTGTTCACACGCCACGGGGGACTAAATGCGCGTGGCTTCCTCTTCGTGGACGTCCACGGGTGGCTCTCGGAGAGACGTGGGGTGTTAGCAGAGGCAGGTCCTCAGGAGTGTGGTCACCGGAGCTCGGTGATGGGGCGTGTGGGGTTGATGTCTCTCCAAGAGCCAGGGGTTTGGACCTCTCCGTTAGTGATGGAGAATGAACCTCGCTGGTCTGTTACTGGTGGGGAACGCACCCTCCTGTCCGTTAGTGATGGGGACACAGCCTCCTGCCCCGCTGGGATCGTCTGTACCCCTTGCCGGGGGCGGCTGTGCCCTGAGTGACGTGATTTCTGGGTCATCTCCCCCTTCGCACGGCCTGTGACACGTTCTGCCTTGGACGGTAGCATTAAACCTGGACGCGACCACGGCACAGGGTCTGCACCAGGACTCTGAGGGTGACCGCACACCAGGGAGGGGCCCCCCAAGACCGTACCAGTGACCTGGAAATTTCAGTCTTTGGGGGGTTCCCTGAAGCTGGGGGCACGAGGGTGATCACTGCCGGGCGGCGTCTGAACACCTCCCATGCGTTTTTCAGAAACAGGCTGCGGTGAGGGGGTCGCCCGCCCCCTCTTGTAGATTGGGAAGTGGGGGCTCAACGGAGTGAAGTGTCTTGGCCTGAATTCACGCTCCGAGTGTGACTCTTTGTCGCTGCTCGTTCAGAGTTGGAGCATCTTAGATTTGCGGGAGGCTCCACGAGCCTGGTCCTCGCACCTTGCTGGCGGAGGAAGGAGAGGCGAGTGCTGTGGGGGTGGCGGTGGCCTGGTGGGCAGGTCACGTGGGAGCCAGCCCCGCATGCCCCGTCCTGCCCTGTCCTGACCCCCTGTGGGACGCTCTGCCTGTGGCCTGCTCAGACACGTATTCTCTCCTCCGTAACTTCAGATTTCTTTTTAAAGCCATTTTCTACGCACGTGTCATCACGAAAAGCTAATTTTTATCCGCTGTGTCCTCCCCAGTTGGAGCATGACTTGGCACATCTTTTTCTCACCCTGTAAAAGACCTTTTATAGCATCGTGGGTCACAGCTCCACCCATTTCCTTCCCCCCCCCCCAGCGAGAAATCACACTTTGTTATGCACCCTTAAAGATGGCAAGTGTCCCAAACGGTCGTTTGCTCTCAGCGGGGACGAGGCCTGGGGTTCATTCTGCTTCACTGAGAAGGAGGATGGTCGTCGGGACCAGACCTGGGTCTCGCGGTTCGGAACCTCTGGGTGGGCAGCAGGTGCTCGGACGCTTGCTGCATTTCACGTCCTCTCCAAGGACCGCTTGAGGCTGTTCTTATGACGTCTGGCACAGGGTATGGAAACGGCTTGGTTTTCCATACCATTTGTTTGTCCTTGATAGTGCTAGGGACACAGCTTTATCTTGTCTTTCTTCATCGCCTCGTGTAAGGTAGAAGAAGCCCGTGTCTCTTCTTGTCCGGACCCTCGGCCACCCCTGCACGGCTCACATTCGCTTCCTTCCCACGGCGACGGCCACGCCGCCGTCACCCGGAGCCCAGAGCTCAGGCTCACCTTGGGGTTCACCCCTCGTGACCCACGGTGACGGCCACACCGCCATCACCCGGAGCCCGGGCCCGCCTTGGGGCTCGCCCCTGGTGACCCACGGCGACGGCCACGCCGCCGTCACCCAGAGCCCGCCTTGGGGCTCGCCCCTGGTGACCCACGGCGACGGCCACACTGCCGTCGCCCGGAGCCCGGAGCTCAGGCTCACCTTGGGGTTCACCCCTCGTGACCCACAGCGATGGCCACGCTGCCATCACCCGGAGCCCGGGCCCGCCGTGGGGCTCGCCGCTGGTGACCCACGGCGACGGCCGTGCCGCCGTCACCCGGAGCCCAGAGCTCAGGCTCACCTTGGGGTTCACCCCTCGTGACCCACGGCGACGGCCACACCGCCATCACCCAGAGCCCGCCTTGGGGCTCGCCCCGGTGGCGTGCGTTCTCCGGGTTGGGACACGGGTGTAGCGTCGTGTGTGTCCCCATCAGCACAGTCTCGTGCAGAGAATTTTCACTGCCCTAAAACTCCTCTGCCTCCGCCCGTTCCTCCCTCCCCCTGGCCCCGGCCGTCAGCAAGTTTTTCTGTCTCCATAGTTACCATTGAGTTTTTCTTTCAGTTATTCTAATTTTTATATTTCGAAGTTTGATTGGGTTCTCTTCAGAAATCTGCTTCGGCTTCAGAGTGTCGTTCCTGTAGTCACGCCTTTGTTATTCCTTGGCACTTACGAAGCGTTTGGTTTGCGTCCTGTCTCCTAGTTCTGATGTTCAACATCTCTGAGTCTCGTTCCGCTGCGATTCTGCGGCCTTTCCTTCACGGTATTTGGTCTTCCTGTTTTTCTGTACGTGTGTGATTTTTGATTGTGAACTCAATCACTCGGAATTGTCTTTGTGGGGCCCCTCTGGGGGCCGCATCGAATGTGTCTTCCAGACTTTGTAATTCCGCTGGCTGGGAGGTGGCAGAGGACGCTGTCAACTCGGCATCTCTTTGAGTTACATTTTCTGCTTGTTTTTTCTTTTTTCTTTTTTTTAAGATCATATCAGGCGTGTGAATTTGGGTCACGCGTTTTCACGAAGGCCAGCTCGTGCGGGTTTTGGAAACTTGGAAGGTTTTGATCGCCCCGCCTCTTCCAATGCCAAGGTCAAGTGAGGCCAGTTCCGTGTAGGATTGTTCCTTATTCCCCTGGCAACGAAGACACAGCCCTCTGCTGACCGCCCGCCTCGGGCAGGGCGGGCGCGAGGTCTCGGCGCTGGTTTTCCTGGACTCCGTCCCACTCGGCTGTCAGGACGGGGGTGAAGGGTCACTGGAGCTGGCACACACCCTGGGCGTGAAGTACTTCCTTTTTTTCAGCTCCTGCCAATTTCTTGATTTTCTCACCAGCTCAGTAAATTCTTATTTTTTTTTTAATTTTCAAATGCATCCACCTTTTGCTCGTTTTCATCGGGGTCATGAGTATCTGCTTCTTCGTGATGAATTCCGTAGTAATAGGTGCTGAGTCTAAAAATAACCTTTTGTTTTAAGTTACAAAGATGGAGACAGAGCAGCCGGGAAACAGGGTCTTCTTCTTCCTTCTGAGCGTGTCGTGCGTTGAAAAGACGGACGAATCCAGACGCCTGTGACAGCCTTGGAGCCGAAGTGTCCCCTGAGTGCCCGTGGTTCCTTCCCGCGATCCCAGCAGAGAGTCACTGATTTCATAAAGCGTCGTTAAGTGTAGCTGATCCTATTTCTCAAATGCAGGGATGAAAGATTGTTCAGAGCCGTTGCTATTGGGTATTGATTTGTTCTAGGCTCAGGTTCAGTCTTGGGGTGCTGGATCATTATTCGCCATGATCGAGTTGTCAGCCTTCAGCAATCTTGAGGGGATGTCCTGTGTTTGAGATGCTCTAAAGACGCGGACAGTCGTACAGAAGTTTTGACCATTGGTTGGTTTTCGCCAGTTCTGTCTAACGCTGGTGCTGAAGCTCTTCTAAGTTAAAAATCCACTCATCGGACTGGATCACCCTTCGCCTCCGTAGTGAGCGGATGGAGGTGAGGATGTGCTCCGATCGGGAACACCTGGAACCCGTGCCACCCGTGTGTCCTCCCGCCACAGTCGGGGACGGCGTCGTTGGCACGGGAAGGGACAGTCCGCCGCCTCGTGCCAGGAAGTAGAGTCCGTCCCTTCCGCGGCCTCGCTCGTCTGTAACCACGGCCTCCGCTGTCGCGTTGTCGCTTGGCATACGCTGGTTGGCTTGGGCTTGTCTGGGGTTTTCTGTCGATGTAATAATGTGCCGAGAAGTACTGATGAAAGCGATGGGGGTGACGGAATGCTGACTTCGAAGTGACTTTAGAAAAGACTCATCTTTTAATTTTTAAAACCTGGTTAGCTGTGAAAACCTTACTTTCTTCAGAGGTTTACTTGCAAACCCAACAGATGACCTTGGAGCTGAGGCCTTGAATATCCCTGACGAGGCAGCCCTTGTTATTCTGCAAACGGAGATGCTTAAGCCCAGAAGGGTTCCGTGAGGTCAGTCTGTGGCCGTTTGCACTTTCTCACACTCAACACCCCCTTCCCAGACTTCCTGTGGGGTACGGTTCCGCCCCGCCCTTAGGCCTTGGGGGAGCACAGTGTTGACACCTCGGGGCGATCTGTGGGCTCAGCCAGACCCAGGAGGGGGGTCTGTGTGTTTTATGATGACTCTCTCACTTGTTTCTTCTGCTTTTTGGTTTCCTTCTCGTATTTCTTAGCTTTGGCGTGAAGCAGATGATGTTTATTAATATTACTAATGCGTGAGTGACTTTTTTTCCCCCTTCTTGGGAGTGAAAGGGAGGGGGAAGGGGACATCTGTAGGGCATCTCCTTCGGTGCCAGGCGCTGCCAGGTGCCTTCCCAAAGCGTCTAAACTTCGGTGATTTGTAGGTACCCTATGAAAGTAGTTGGTGACATCTTCATTTCACAGTTGGGAAACCGAGGCAGAGGGCAGTGAATAACTCGAGCCACAGTCAGAGCTGCCAGGATGGGGAGGGGCTTTCTGAGCCGTGTGTCGCAGTACGGGATCCGTGCGGGACAAGGGGACACGGTGGGGTGGGGTGGCTGGGACGTGGGGTGTGGCATGTGGCTGGTGGTACACGGGGCGGGGGATCCCATGGAAGGGCAGGATGCTTTCCCAGGGTCGTGCACCGACGCCCGTCATCCCACAGGGGTGGCTGTGCGAGGCGTGTTCTGACAGCACCTTCTCGTCTTTCTTCGAGGGAAAAGGGTTATGCTCATTCGATAACAATTTTTTCAGATTGAATTCTTTCGGCAGGTGGACATCTGGGCCGAATGACGTCCTCACCATCGGTGAGGACATCCTGTGACAAGATTCTTGAGCTGGCAGGGATGGGGAGCGGGGCTGGCCACAGTCTCACCAGGACCGTTTGGGTCGCTGGATCTTGACACTGCTGTAATAATCGAATTTAATGTTGTTATAAAAACAGTTCATCGATAGATTTAGAAATAAATGGTGTCTGTAAATAGTGATTGTGTCAAGAGTTTATATAGAGCCTAAAAGTGGCACCTCCCTTCCCCTCCACACACACGTAGGTGCTGGTGGCCAGAGGGTGTTGGAGGCGGTGCCTTGTTTTGGTCGAACTTGGCCGCAAACCCAGCAGGTGCTGTAGTGAGTGAGTGCCCCTTGTGCTCAGGCCTGGCCCAGCAGGAGCCGAGGACGTGTTGTCCGGCACGGATCGGGGCCTCTGGGTTCGGGGATGGCGCTCCTCAGGGGCCCCGTGGTGGGCTTCCACACCCCGAGGTGGTGGTGGCCCACACCAGGGCCCTCCCAGGCGGCAGTGTGTCTGCCGGTGCACACGGTGGGGTCACGCGTCCATCCCGTGTTTCCTTTTTCCCGTGACACTAGATCGCTGAACTATCCGTGTTTCTGTGCGTGCGTCCCGTTGGTTAACTCTGACTCCATAGCGTGCTGTCGTAGTTACAGACCGTGTGGGTTGCTGTCCGCTGTGCGTTCATCAGTGACACTTCACACATTTCTGTCATGTCACCGTTAGTTCTGGGTGACAATGTCTCAGGTCTGCACCTGAGGTCTGTTAGGCCACTGAACGTGGGGACGTTTAATTTCATGAGCGTTCAGCTCTCCACGATGGCCGCTGGGAGGTGGTCCTCCCGTCGGCGATTGAATTCCTTACTTAGAAGAAGGAACAAGCTAGGGATATGATTCCCCGAGGCGGGCTTCGGCTCCCTAAGAAAGTTTCCGCAGACTGGTCTTTAGTGGAATCATTAAAACCCTTTGTTCTTCACTCTCCTCCTTTATTTGCGTTCTAGAATGTTAGTTCCAGAGAACATAGTTTTTAAAGGATGTCTGTCTTTACGATGCCTACGCGATCATGACAATGTCGTAACATCCTCTGAACACTAAGATGTTTGTCTTTCACTCCGCAGGGCGCCAATGCCTCGGCATTAGAGAAAGAGATTGGTCCAGAGCAGTTCCCGGTGAACGAGCACTATTTTGGACTAGTGAATGTGAGTATCCGCTGGCCGGCGCTCCGCCCTCGCGGTGGTGCTGGGAACTGTTGTAAAAACGATGGATGCGTTTCATAGTTCAGTGAAGAAAATCGTCCACGTGTATTATTAGCAGACGCAATGCCAAGAAACTCGATTTGGAATTTGAAAAGCATCCTTCGTGGAAAGGAACAAAGCTGCTTGACGTCTTGAGAGTCTCAGAGAGAGAACCGTTTCTGGGTCGTCAGCCTGAGTTTCCCTATTTTGTGTCAGAATTCTCTCACAACCAAAATTGCGGATGGCTTAGGACACGTGATCTCTCGGTTCTCTGACAGTTGTTTAAATGTCTGCGTACGTACGCGTGGTCCACGCGCACAGATGCACAGTTTCGTAAGTGCATCCGAGTGTCTGGGGGTCTTTGCTCTCCGAGGATAGATGGGAAAGTACAAAATGCTGGGGGAAAATGCAGGCCAGTCTCGTGGAGGTCCTTCTCGTAATTACACTCTGTTAAAACTGTGGGAGAACCTTCTTCAGAACCTTTTCTGAATTGTCAGAAACCACCGCGAGTCTGTGTTATACGTTTGTCATGATAATTGATGCTGTTATACTGTACTGTGGGGTGGATCCATGGTGAGTGTTCACACACACACACAGAGGATGGAGTTAAGTCGAACAAGCTGGGTGCGCCACTCAGTACCGGTCTGTGATTGTGATGTAGGGGACACATTTCTTCCGTGATGGGAGGGATGCAGTCAAAGCGACACCTGCGTTTTCCCCCTGCTTTCAGAATCACCTCTCAGTGTGACGCTTGTGACACAATCAGCCGTCCCCACCTGCCTCTCCCCGGGGGACCCTCCTGTATTACTCCCCCAGCAGTTTCTTCTGGAATCTACCCTTGGATGCTAAATAAAGAGCTCAGACTTACGGCTATTTTAAAAATCCTGCTGTTACAAAACCTCTGTCGACTTCCTCTACGGTCGATGACAAATAGCTTTCCGCTGCGGCCATCGTCCCTGCCCACGTCACCCCTCCTCCCTCCCGGGCCCCCAGTGCGGGATTAACGACCGCCTTATTTTCCCGTGTCCTTCATTGCCACGTGTCCTCCCCGAAGTCTTCATCAGAACTGGGAAAACCAGGCACCTCTCGTATGCGTTTCCCCCGAGTGCTCCCCGTCTGGCAGACTGTGCTCCCCGGGCTGTCCCCTCTCGTCCCGCCTTTTCCAGGCCCTGTTCTCGTTCCTGGTCCCCCCACTTTGTGGACCAGCGTTTCGTGTGTCTAGGTCTCATACCCCATTATTGCATTAGATATTTATGCACCTGTCGAGACGATGAGTCATTTTCCTCGGTTCTAGAACATTCTGATACTATATTTGGCTGATTTCTTTCCTATCAATGTACTTTCTCTGTGCGTTTTTGACATACTGTTAGTCGCATGTTTAAACACTTAGACTGATTCTATTTTTTCTCCCATTTTTGATCTTCTGCCTTTATAATTCTACATTTTAGACGGTTTCTTTGGCATTTTTGTCTAGCTCCTTGCACTTTTTTTTTAAAAGCATGTTACTTTTATTTTTCGATCGTGTTTTGTGGAGGCGACGTCTGGTTTTTCTCAGGATCGTATTTCTAGTTTTTATTGTTGTTGCCGAGTTTTCTTAAGCTACCAGATTGTTTCTGAGACCTCTGAGTTCCTCCCTCTCCCATTTTAAACTCTTTCCTGTTAGAAGCTTTCCTCAGATTTCATTTATAATAAAGGTGGAATTCTGAAAAGCCGATCAGGGCTTTGTGCATTGTGGGTGGAGCTTGCCTACCGAGGGTGACACCCTGGCAAGCCGCCATTAATAAATAGCTCCCTCTCCACACCTCCCACCCCCTCCCCAAAAGCTCGGGGTGTCTGGAGACTTTTCTCTGGGGCCGTCTGTTCCCCAGGAAGGAGACTCCTCTCTGTCTTAATTCAGGCCTTGGTTTCACCCTTGACTTGTAGTAAAATTGTCACATTGACATTGTCCCAGAAGAACCCATTTTTTTTTTAGAACATTAGTATTTTATACGTTGAAAGTTGCTTTACCGTTAGCCTTCACCCTTGTAAATATTTCGGTCTTTCCACTGTGTGTCTAACTGTACCTTTTTTGCAGATAGCCCCAGGACAAGACATCCTAGATAAAAAAAAAAAAAAAGGCATACAATGAGTTGTAAAGTTCTGAGGCATTTCTCCTGCTGTTACACTGTCTCTAATTTAATATATCAGCATCAGAATTCCGGCCTCAATTGTATAAAACAGGGCTTCCGCGATGTCATTTTTATTACTCCCCGTGGATCAATCTGGATTCCAGAGGCAGGCTTTTACTTCTCCTTGAAGCCGAGTAACAGATTCAGTGACAGTAAGAGAAGCAGAAGGGAGGGAAGCTAGTTAGCGAGACCATCAGAGCAAGCTTCGTCTCCATCCCCCCTAGAGATTCATCCGATGAGTTTCTGACCCCTGCGCCTGGTGTGGATGACAGAGAAGCGAGTTCTCCGAGGTAGTCAGGGCGCCAGCTGTGACACGCTGACGGACACCTTGAGTTATACACAGAGTAAACTCTGGAGGCAGCGGAACTAGCGTGGTGACACTTCCTGGGGACACTTTCCTGTGATTTGTGCCCTGAGCCTTCAGCCTTTTCACTCTTAAATTATCATCACTCCTGTTTCTCTCTCGTTCCCGTCCTCCCTTTTTTATCTGTAGGGTTATCGCACTGTAGGAGTCCATCGGAGGTTGGGGTTTTGGGGGGTGGCTTAGTTCATTCCGAGACCAGCGTGTTTTCCCCTTCCTTATCGCTCTGCGAATGTAGCTTCTGCGAGACACTCGGGGTGAGTCTTGTCTAACACTGGATTTCATTAAAATGAGGCCCCCACACATTTTCTTCGCGTCAGTCTGTCCTCAGCCAGGTGTGCATTCCCAGGTTCATTTTAATTCTTTTTAGAAAAAGCATATAGTGAAGAGAGTTGCTATTAGAAAAGTAGACTTTTTTTTTTTTAATGGAACACAGTTTAACCTAGCAGAAAATTTTACAGCGTGGTTACTTTGAAGCTAGTTCATGTCAGCCTATTTGCCATTATTTTCAGTTGCAGATATTTTTACTTTGGAATATTTTTATAGATGGCAGCTTTTATGGCTGTGGTAATTCCGATGTCCATCACTGAATTTGCATGATCCATAGGGTGGCGATTTCCTGTCGCTCGGCCTCCTGTGGGTGCAGTACTGGCACCGGCAGTGAGCAGAAACGCCGGCGTGCCAGCGGGTCGGAACCAGCCCGAGGAGGCGGGCAGAGGCGCCCCCGGGAGCCGATGGGTGCTTCTTTTAATGAAGTCGATAGCGGTTTGTAGCAGAGAGTGACTTAAACTAGCAGTGTCCGTTTCCTACTTTCTGTGCAGTTGGCACGTGTTCAGTAACCTTGCTCACTGTTTTGTCGCATGGTTCTTTGTCAACCTTCTAGCAGGCGGGTTGGGCTCAAGAAATCTGTCTGTGAAGCTGTGCTGTGCCGTGTGCTTTCCCCAGAATCTCTGTTATAGGATCATGGCTGTGTTCCCACGCCGCCTATGAAAGGCTCATGACCCGAGTTGCTAGTGGTCACGTGTTGGAATTCTGGATCCAGGGATCGGGGCCATTACGGAGGAGACAGAGAAATGAAGCCTTGGGGAGGGGAGGCCCCTTTTCAAATTCATTTTCCCTGATTTTAAACCTGGTTATACCTTTTCCTCTTCAGAGCCAGCCCCAAAAAACACAGGGTAGTTTCAGCCCTAAACAATGTCTTTTTTTCGTAATTGAGCATTCAGAAACGGGTATGGAGGAAATCATTTAAGACTTTTTTTTTTTTTTTTTGGCATGAAAGCTATATACATGAAGGATATAATTTTAGGTTTTAGGAACTTGAATGAAAGATACTCTTAAAAATCAAGGAAATTGAAGAGAGAGTGTCAAAGTTTTGAATAAGATTGAAGGTTGGCTTATTCTGGAGAAATAGTAGTTTCTACCTTTAATGTTTGTTTCGTGGGATGGACGAACATAGTAAGACCATCCTAGACGGCCTCAAAGAAGTGCTTATAATGTTTCCTGTGGCTTTATATTCAGACGATGAGCAGGGGCCGACTTTCCCACATTTTATGCAAAACAGACGCTCCCTGTGGTTCCTCGGCCTGGCCCATTTGCTTCACAAGTAGATCAGACTTCATTATCATTCATTTTTCTGATACACTGTGAGATGCTGTCTTTTGTTTTCTTCCGCCTGCTCTGTGGAAGATGTCAGCATCCCTGGTGCTTATTCTTTAAGACAAACGTCCAGGTCACGGAGATTGTGTCTTCTCTCCAGTGGACAGAGCCGTAGCTTGTCAGTCATTAGGGCCATTCCATGTGACGCAGAACTGACATTCTCGGACCAATACTGGACGGTTGGTGAGTTGGTCTCAGTAATACTGTAGTTCTGCTGTGAGTGTCCTTAGCTCCTGGATGAACTTCACTGAAGTATATCCATAGTTGTGTTTGTGATCAGTAATGTTAATGCATCATTACCATATGCTAACATTTCTCCAGAACGCCTTTACAGCATCTTTGTGGGCTCGGTCCTCGGCTCTGGTGCGCCCCGTGGATGGAGAAGCCGTGCGTCCTCACTGGGTCTCGGGACCTGGCGCTTCTTACGCGGTGATGTTTAACTCACTCCTTTGTTCCCAGAGTCTCGTGTGAGTTGGTGGTTAGATCGACACACTCGGTAGACGCTGAGGGGTGCGACTTGTTGTTTTAAAGCCTGGAGGAGGAGGCGCTGTACGTTTTTCCTGGCGCATCACCTGACGAGACGTAGACGTTGCTCGTTCATCTTGGATGATGCGCTGAGGGCCAGGCCCGGGCCCCGCACCGCGAGGTGCCCATCCGCCTTCACCCTCATGCTGCTAGTAGCCATGGATAAGGTTCGCCTCATCTATTATTCATAACTGGTTCTTCTAAGCTTGTTTGCTGGAATGTTATAAACAGGGATTTCCTTCATCAGCTCTTCAGTGCCCCCTGAAATAAGGGGCTTGCGAGCCAGCCAGGGTAAAACTTGCGTTCCTTTTATATGTTCGTTTGCAGCCTCCGTTGGACACTGACAGGTTTCTTTAATGTTATTTATAGTTGTTGGGTTTTTTTTTGTAGTCCACGTGCTTTTTATTCGTTACAGTCATTCTTTTTGATGGAAGCTGCTTCCGTATCCCCACTGAAAGAAGCGCTAGGCCAATCCTGGACATCGTACGTTTCCTCTTTGATATTTGTATTGTCTTTTTTACTTTACATTAAAAAATTGGGTTCCTAAGGATATTAACATAATCCCTTGACTTGTCCTAAGTATAGTATATCTTTAGTACAGTAGTTTCAAAATAACAGTACCAGTAAATTAATCCTAACAGTGTGACTGCTGAATGCCGTTTAGATTTCCGTGTTCTTTTTCTTCCTAGACTTTTATTTTGGTGGGCATATATATAGTAAGAGTTCTGTGTTTAAAGCCACTTGAAGTAATGACTTTGTTTCTAGTGCTACCACCAACTTGATTTACAGTCAGGGTTCATTCATTTCTGTTTGTTTTCACTTTTAAGAAATTTTTTTCTCTTTTTTTGGATTTAGTTTTTTAAACATGGGTGCAGAGTAAACTTTATAACAACGTACATTCACAAGAATCGTATTTTCCTTTCTCTCCACTCTTTTCCAGCTTTCTCTATAAATAACTGTTTTGATTAGTGTTTAGTTTATCCTGTTGTCCACGCTTAACCTCTCCTCTTTGCTCAGCCTTTTCAAGTAGATGGGGACGTGCTCTCTGTCCACGGCACAGGTGATAGTTGTCCTCGGTCCCTTCTCCCGGCATCAGCGGTCCCCACATCCTCATGCGTCGACTCCTGGGGGTTTCATCAGCCAACTTTGGGGGAGCCGGTGTCTCTTCGTGGGAAGGGAAAACGAAGGCAATAAGTATCTATCAAACTGGGTCATTTTCTCCATAAGGTGTGATCATTTTTCCTGATTTTAAAGAGGAGGAGATTGGAGTTCAGCAGGTGTCGTGACATCCCCCAGGTCACATGGCCGGTGAGAGATGGAGCCGCGGCTCAGGACACGGCCCTGGGGTGGACGTTCCCGTCCCAGTGATACGCGAGGAGCAGGCGACCCGGCCTGCCCGTGCCCGTGGGGCCTGCCCGTCCCTGCCCTGTGACCTGACGTCTCAGAGCGTCTTCTTCTTCCTGGTTTTGTTTTTTGTTTGTTTTTTTCTTTGTTTGTTTACTTTTTGGATAGCACTTAAGAACCTGATAGAAAACCTCACTTTCACTTTTTTTTTAAGGTTTTGAGTTATGTCTTTATATGTACAGTTATACAACCAGTACTACAGATAACAATGGGAATTTAAAAAGAAAAAAATTACCTAGAATTCGAAACCTTAAACGCATCTCGCTACTCAAACTCTACAGTTCTTTACATCAGTTTTCAGAAAGACCAGATTTATTGCATATATTTTTCTTTAGTTTTAACCGGCATCCATATAATGTTAAAAGGGCTACTGTACAGTCAGAATAATTATTTCTACTCAGATACCTTTTACTTTACGAGGATCCTAAATTTCTTATCGTCCCTTTCTCTTCTCTCAACTAGACACGTGGAAATTCTCTCTTGAGAAAATGTGTTGCCCTCAATGTAACCAAAACCGTTTCTTTTTCTGTTCTAGTTTGGGAATACCTGCTACTGCAATTCAGTTCTTCAGGCACTTTACTTTTGCCGTCCATTTCGGGAAAAAGTTCTAGCGTACAAGAGTCAACCGAGGAAGAAGGAGAACCTTCTTACGTGCTTAGCAGACCTGTTCCACAGCATAGCCACGCAGAAGAAAAAGGTTGGCGTAATACCTCCCAAGAAGTTCATCACGAGATTACGGAAAGAAAACGGTAATCCTTCTCCTTCTCCGTGCGTTTCTTACCCAACGGGAAGGTCGAACGGAGCGTCCTGTAGCTCAGCAGGCTTGCCCGGGCATCTCCCTCGTGCCCACTGCCACGTCAGCCCGCGGAAATCCAGAGCTGGCATTGCTGTGTTGACGGAGGTGCTCGTTCAGTGGGGAGGCAGCCAAACCGTCATGAACGTGAGCTGCAAAGATCGAATTCGTATGCCAGGAAGCGAGAAACAATCGTTTCTTTTCTGCCTGTGTAGCTTGTCTATCAAGAAGGAAGCTTTTTTCACATTATTCCTTTGTGGTTATCATAACGCATGTATGTATTTGACTCATCCGAGCCTTACGGTGACCTGATGTAGAAAGCATGTTGTTTTCCCATTTTAGCCATGAAAAAAAATAATAATAATAAGGCAAAAGGCTTGCCAAGAGTCACACCCAGGACAGGAGAGAGCCAGTGCAGTAAATCACATTTTCTGGTTTAGGGTAGGTGGTCTTAGTGCCCCTCAACTCCCCTGTAGAAATAGTTACTGATTATACTTTACTTCTCTCTTTTTTTTTCAAAACATTTACAGTTTTTATCATACAGCAAGCCCATAAGGTAGACATCATTAAACTTTCTGTGAGATACCCGCGGCCCAGAGACGTTCGGGTTGCTTGTCAGGTTCCCACGCTTCTCCCCCGTTTTTAGTTAAGCCCAGGGTCCCCTGTGTGTGGTCCGCTGCCCCAGTCAGATGGATTGAAATAACACGTAGGGTTCTGGCTGTGTGGAAGGTGGGCAGCTCTGAGGACCCCCGGATGTAGGCCTCACCTGTGACTCGCGAAGTCAGAGTCCCCAGGACGTCCAGCCCAGTCCTTCGTCACGTGACCGACTTTCCGTGCGGTCCTCATGCGCTTGGCCTGACACTGGCCAGAGGCTGTCCGGTTTCTGCTTGAAAACACGCCACGTCGTGATATTTGTGGAATAATAGCTTAGATGAGCTAATAAAAAGCATTTGTTTCTTGTCTTCCCAGTGCGTTATGTAAATGTGTGGGGCTAGGTTTGGCCCTTTTCTCGTGGCTCAGTTAGTATTATTATTTTCTTAAAGGTTCTCATTCATCTTACCTTTATTTCCTCAAATTCAGTCATCATTTTTAGATGTGAAAGACACTTATTTCTTGTTATGACCACCATCACCAGACAGTCGTACTTAGTTCAGTGACAAACGACTAGAGAGTCTTTCTTTCAATGTAGTTTGTAACGAAGTGATAAATTCCGAAATAATTCCCTGCCACCTTTGTCTTTGTAGAGCTTTTTGACAACTACATGCAGCAAGATGCCCACGAGTTCTTAAATTACCTGCTGAACACGGTCGCTGACATTTTGCAAGAAGAGCGGAAGCAGGAGAAGCAGAACGGCCGCGTGCCCAACGGCAGCATCGACGGGGACGGCGGCGGCGCCCCGGACCCAACGTGGGTGCATGAGATTTTTCAGGGAACATTAACTAATGAAACCAGATGTCTTACTTGTGAAACTGTAAGTGTGTCACGACGTGTCGTGCAGACAATACTTCACGCTCCGTGGCGGTCCTTTGAGGGGGACAGATCAGTGTGACAGATCAGGGTGAGGGATGAACCCGCACGTTTGATTCTTGGGCGTGGGATAAGTGTCCCAAAACGTACCTGCCAGTCGAAAGGACCGTTCTGCTCATGCGACCTTCTGAGGTGACAGAAGAAGAGTACCGGTTGCAGTGGGAGCGGCCCCACTGGGTGCATGGACCACACAGTTTATGCATGACTCATCGGAAAGCATTAGATGGCAGCCAGGGTTTGATCATTCTGAGCAAAGTTGCTACATATTTGTGTGCAGGTCCGCGACATACATGCTCAGCTCCGCTACTGGTGCTGGGTCACGTGGCAGGAGCGGTTTTGGTTGGGAGAGAGACTGCCGGGCCATCCTGCACGGTCGCTGTGCCGCACCGCAGCCTCACGAGCGCTCCTGTCGCTCGCGTCTCCGTCGGCATCCTGCCTTGTCAGTCTTGGGTTTCCGCGATTCCGACGGCGTGCGCGGTGGTCTCTGGTCGCTGTAACTTGCGGTCCCCTGATGACAGGTCTGTGGAGCGAGTGTCTTTTCACGTGTTATTCGCCATCTGTATCTCTTTTTCGGTGAGGTGTCCACACAGGTCTTTTTTCCATCTTTAAAACTGTTTTATTTCCTCTTGTTGAATTTTAGGAGTTCTTTATATAATGTGGATACTGTTCCTTTATTAGATACATCTTCTGCAAATACTTCCTCCAAGTCTGCGGTCTGTTTTTTTATTCTTAACAGTATCTTTGGCAGATCAGAAGTTTTTAATGTTTTAGTTTTAAGATTTTCATTTTAATAAACTTCAATTTTTTTCCTTTATGCAAACACTGTGGGAGTTTTTTAAATGCTTTTGGTGTTGGATCTGAAAAGCCATCACCAAACCCGAGGTCATCTAGATTTTCTCCTCTGTTCATCTAGCAGTTTTATAGATTGCATTTTATATTTAGGACTATAATTTACCTTGACTTAATTTTTGTGAAAGGTGTAAGGTCTCTGTCTAGATACTTTTTTTTCTTTGCATATGAATGTCCAGTTATTCCAATACCATTTGTTGAAAGACTCTCCTTTCTTATCGAATTGCCCTCGCTCCTTTGTCAAAGATAAAATAACTGACTCCATTCATGCGGGTCTACATCTAGGCTCTCCGTTCTGTTCCATTGACGCACCTGTCCTTTTCCCCAGAGCTGCTCTGTTTTGGTTCCGTAGCTTCTTAGGAAGTCTTGAAATTAATATTGTGTTGGATATTTTGGGTTTTTGCCTCTCCGTGTAAACTCCAGAAACTGATCCGTTGTCCCCAACATACCGTGCTGTGATTTTGGCTGGGGTCGCATCGAACCCGTAGGTCCGGCCGGGGGACCTGGCGTCCTTAGGGCGCCGAGTCCTCGTATGCGCGTCCGTGGACTGCGGTTGTTCACGTCTCCTTAGAGTCTTACGTCTTCCTCCTACCGAGCTGGTGCGTGTTTTGTTAGATTTTTGCCTGAGTATTTCTTTTTGTGTGTGCTCATGTAAATGGCATTGTGTTTTTTCTTTTTCTTTTTATTTCTTCTTTCTTTTCCCTCCCTCTCTTGCTTGTATTCTGTCTCTGTTTCTTTCTTTTTTCCTTCCTCCCTCCCTCCCTTCCTTCTCTCTCTCTCTCTCTCTCTCTCTCTCTAAGTGAATGGTGATCCTTTTGGGTCAACCATGAATAAAAAGATAGGGACATTAGATAGAAACCATACCACAGCAATGAGACATCTATGGACTATTGATTATGGATTGATCTTTTTAGGTATGACCTGGCGTGTACAGAATGGTCATCGTCAACAGTGTAGTTTTAATTAATGGACACAGTGGTAGTAAATAAACAGTATTCCCTTTCCTAAGTACATTTTTATCGGTGTGCCTCTCTCTGATCAGTTGAAGGAGGTGTAACGAGCCCTCGGACGCGTCGCGGCCCGCGAGGTGTTTGGGGCAGGGCGCCTTCGCCGTGTGCTCTGCTCATCGCTGCAGACCTCACTTAATTGCGGTGATGGCTTCAACAGGTCAGCGTGTGATGACTTGGCCTCAATACTCATCTTTATTCACTCTAATCAGATTTAATTATCGTAACACGAATTTTTCAATGTGTCTTCCTTATAAAGAAAAATTCTATCCGAACTGAATTCTGAGCTTTTGGAAACAGTCTGTGCAGTTATCAGAGCAGCGTTTCAGTGGGAAGAGAGGGTGTAGAGCGGAGAGTTTGGCAGTGGCTTTGTGTTTGGGGCGACGGTTCTCGGTCTGTGGTGGAAGATGTGTGCTTCAGCCTTCTGCCGTGAAGTGGGAGAGTTTGCTCAGCATGTTGAGCAGTGCAATTCGGTACAGCCGGCCACATGGAGTTGGGACCCCGTGTGGGGGTGTTTGGGACGCTCTGCTGAGGACTTCGAGGTGTACGCAGTCGACGGGGACTGTCGGGGATGGGGGTTACGCGCGTTCGAAGGAGGGAGTCGTATCAGCCATCCTTGTTAGTTAATGTCCAGACACGAATCAGGGCCCTTCTGTGGCCTGCCGTGTAGAGCTGCAGTTAGTCTTTCCAGCATTAAGGATGCGAAGTGGGAACGTTGTCTCAGAATCTAAGCTGTCATCTGTTTAGGAGACGATCAGTAGTACCAAACTGCGGGTCAGCTTTTATCAGACTCATCGAGAGGGGTGACATTCAGACTTTCGCAAGAGTCAACACACACACACCCCATACACACACACGCACACACCTATACACACACACACACACACGCACATACCCTATTTCCTAGTTTCGTGTGGCAGCTTTTAGTCATGCGGTTGTCAGCGCCCCTTTGGGTGGGAGGCTGGTTTCTCTGGCAGCCCCCCTTCTGTTGTCTCCTGTGCCAGCTCCTTCGTGGCCTCCTTCCCTGGCTTTCTTCTTCCTTTGCCCTTTAACGGTGGGTGTGCCCTAGGGTTTCATTCTGGGCTGGCTCGCATGCTGCAGCGGGAGGGTCCCGTGCCATTGTCATTGCCGCCTGTGCCGACGAGTCCCCGGTCTAGACCTCCAGCGGGGACTTGTGTCTCCCCGACTCTGTCCCTCACACGGGGACACAGCAGTCCAGCAGCCACCAGACACCGAGCGTTAGATGCCGCCCCCCTTGGCGGTCACCTGGCCCCGACACCTGTGAACGCGGACGTAGTGTCCCAGACGTTTCCACGTGGTGCGGACGCGCGGACGCCAGCTCTTACGTGGCCCTGAGAGTGGACATGTAAAAGGAGTGTTAGGACAGTGTGTGGGAACCGCAAGCCTCATTTCAGACACACAGACTCGTCCCTCCTCCACTCACCTATCCCCTGTCGCCCGCCCCGCTCCCCTGCGACTCCAGGCTGGCTGTGTGTCCCTGATCACGTCCTGTCACGGTCCCGTTCCGCCCCTTCCCCTGGCTCTGGGGACCCCGCTGGCTTACCTCGTACTGCGTACTGCCCCTCGCTCCTTTCCCAGGGGTGTGTGATGCATTCTCGTCCCGGGCTGGCGACCCGGGGGCAGTGCCGACGCGGGAACACTCGTCCTCGGTGGGGCTGGTCCTTGCGGGTGGGGGCTCCGGGGGGGCCAGGCACACGCCCTCTCCTGTCGCATGCTCGCTCACCTTGGGCGGAGAGTCGGTGCGGGAAACATCGAGGAAAATTGATGTCCAGAGTTCTATCCTCACCCAAATCCAATGAATATAAGTAATAACCATTTTTTATAAGGCGACCTGCCCACGTGTCAAACAATTTCGTATTAGATGTTTTGAGAAATAAAAGGTCACAAATGAAGGTCGTGATTTGGCATTTGGGGCTGAATTGTTTTTGTAAATGAGAAAACACTGCAGACACCATGCCCTTCGCCACGCGTGCCCGCTCCGTCGTGGCCCGTTTCCAGGAATTGGTGCATAGGGTGCAATTTATTCCATGCTGTACGGTAATGCCGAGATGTTAGGAAGTAACTGAGTTTCACGTTGGACCAGCCGTGGCCATAACAGGACCAGCCACAGGTGTGCGTGGCATCTACCTGAGACATCAAGCACGTTCCTTACTCAGTGTCCCTTTGAACAGTCCAGCTCCGAGTAATTTTCTTTGGAAATTGGACAAAGAATTCTTCACGCCCTTAGCACTAATGTTAGCATGCGTTTAATTCTGTCGTTTTGGAACAGCGGTTTACTGATGCTTTAAGATGTCAAAGGTGTAATTTCCCGTCTTTACAGATAAGCAGCAAAGATGAAGATTTTCTAGACCTTTCTGTTGACGTGGAACAAAACACATCCATCACTCACTGCTTAAGGTGAGTGTCGCGTTGCTTTCCGGGACCGTGAGTGATGTCTTCGTGTTGGGCTCTGTCTGGGTGAGGACGTGGCTTTGTGGCGTGGACAGTGAAGCTCTTCTGCGTTCCCACAGGGGTTTCAGCAACACGGAGACACTCTGCAGCGAGCACAAGTACTACTGTGAAGAATGCCGCAGCAAGCAGGAGGCCCACAAACGGTAACGAGGTGCTGGGGGCATTTCTGTGGCTTTCAGAGAATCTGTTCTGGAAACGACACAGGTTTAATCACCTGTCCGATGCGTATCAAGTTGGATTCGTGGTTATGTCATTTTGTATCTTGACTTATACTTTCCATGAGTGTTTCCCATGCCATGTAGAAATTTTCACCGTCGCTGCTGTTCGAAGCTGTGTAATATTCTGTTATGTTCGCACTGTGACTTATTTCAGCGTTTCCTGTTGTTGAATTGTGAGGCTTTTCACAGTTTTTCGCGATATAAAATCACTCTAAAGGTTATTTTTTCCCAGAAGTCTTGTATTTGAGATGTATTTAATTTCTAGAAATGGGATTGCTGAGGTCAAGGCCAAATGACTCTTTAATTCATACCGCTAGCTCGCTTTCCAGGAACGATGCAGTATTTAGACTAATCTTCACTGATGTTTTTCAAAGGTCAGGTGAGTAGATTAGTAAATATTTCTGGAACAATGAGCTGTAGAATGCAGATTGAGCCTGATGCTGAAAAACGATTCTGGTCACTTCAGTAGAGGCAGTGACTCGGTAAATGTCATTTTCTCATCATGAGAACTGTTTTTGCGTCACGGCACGCTCACAGCATCCAGTTTGCGGCATTTGTCGAGTCACCTGTCATGTCCCAGGCATGTTGCAGTGAAAAAAAAAAAAAGGTTCCAACCTTAAGAGAAGAGAAATACCCCTAATCACCTGGATACGTGATAGGGTGATAGACCGCGTGTGTGCGTGTGTATGTGTCTGTGTATCTGTACAGTACGTGTGTGTGTGTGTGTGTGTGCGTGTGTATCTGTAAAGTGCTGATACAGGACGGAAGACACAGTGATGCGTGCCCCAGAGGGTGTAACGTCTGCGCTGAGCCTCAGAGGGGTGGGCTGTGGCTCGGGTGGCTGGGTGTGCACAGGCGCCTCGGGGGACGTGGCGTGTAAGGGCATCTCAGAGGTTGTCCAGCATGAGAACGGTGGCCTGCGCTTCCCCGTTACAGACTTAACTCCTTCATGTCCTGATTATTCTTTTTCTACGGGACGTGAAGCTGTTATTCTCTCTGTGGAGTGCTTGCTTCTCCCTGGCACACGCCTTAGTGGGGTGGTCTTCAATGCTTTTCCCGTGGCCTCCTCTCCTCACTCTGTGATTAATTATATACGTTGAGAGAATGATGATTTCGGCCCCACTCCCATCCCGAGGACTGGCGGCTTCGGGGACCTGGTTTTTGCTCTGCGGGCATAGGCATCGGTGACGATGGGGGAGACTGGTCTTAAGACGTTCAGGATGTCGCTTTGCCAGTAGAAAGATGACAGGTAGAAATATGCAGAAGCGTGCTGGGCTGTTGAAATCTGACCGCTAACCGTTTGCTCATCGCATCCTACCATTCGATCATTCTTTCGAGGGTCCGGTGAACGTCTCTGACGCAAGCTTGTTGCTCGCGTTTGTTTTCCCAGCATGAAAGTTAAGAAGCTGCCCATGATTCTGGCTCTGCACCTGAAGAGGTTCAAATACATGGACCAGCTGCACCGCTACACGAAGCTCTCGTACCGCGTGGTGTTCCCTCTGGAGCTGCGGCTCTTCAACACGTCGGGCGACGCCACCAACCCCGACAGGATGTACGACCTGGTGGCCGTGGTGGTCCACTGCGGCAGGTAGCGCGCCCCGGGGGGATTATGGGAGTGGGGAGAGGATGGGGCGGGGTGGGGGGGATGGGGGATGGGGGTGGAGTATGGCGGGGGCTGGGTTGCCGGGTGACACTCAGGGCCTCCCCTGGCGACTCCGAGACAGGCCTGTCACAGCGTCTCGGCCTCCTGGGCTGTAGTAGGAAGATTCCCTTATTTTAAACTGGATTTTTCAGGTACAGTAGATTCTGTTATTTCCTCCTGAAAACTTTTATATATTGAAATATTGTTGCCCGGATTTGGTTTTTATTCTTATTATTTAAATACTACTCTGAGAATTTTCAGGCCTGTTTTTCTTTCTGTCCTTCTGTCTATCTAGCCATCCATCATCCATCCATCTAGTTTTGGTTGTTGGTCACAATACCTCAGTAGATTTGTTTGCAAAATAAATTATTTCCGGGATTCATTGGATATGTTCATTATGTTAATGGTTGTGGAACCCTTAATTTAAAATGCTCTGGAAATAATCTGCAAAGATAAAGTTTTCTAATGTTTATCTCAGGGGTTATTTCTGTTACCAGTTCAGTGTGAGAGCTCACTCTGTATACCTTAATTTATAAAATATCTCAAAGAATCCTTAAACTATAAAAGAGTCACGTGATCAAAACTTATGATTGAAACGGACAGCCTCCACTGACTGTCGAGAATTCCTGTGATCACTGCAAAGCAGTGCCCGTCCTGTTGTCCCAGATTTGGGGGAATTCGGGGGGTCCCCCAGCCCTCTGCTCAGAACACGTAAGGACAACCGGACGTCGCTTTGTGCAGTGAGCTGTGAGCCTCCTGCCCGCACCAGCCCGTGTCGCCGTCTTTTGTCCTCAGCGTTAATCTTCCGTTTCCATTTTCGGAGCGTCCCCTTCTAAAGGGTGACGGCCTCTGAGTGGGGGAAACAGAGAAACTCACAGAACCTGGGTGTGGTGGTTCCGACCAGGCGCTTCAGAGGCAAGAAACCCGAGTTTCAGTTCTGGCGGGTGCGACCTCACAGGAAGTCCCCAGGTGTCAGCTTCTGGTCTGTAGAGTGTAGACCGTGCGTCACCGCATGTCCAGGGTGACGGGGGCACGCGAACCACTGAGCCTCTGCCGCTACTGTAGAAAAAGCAGAATAATAATAATAATAATGATGATGATGATGATGGTGATGGTGATGGTGATGGTGATGACGATGATGGTTTCTCACACCTAACTCCGCCATGTTTTACCCTCCTTATATTCAGTGACAGTGAGTTTCAGCTCTCCTCCCACCGAAAATGCTGGAAGTTTTTACATAAACCTTTCATGGAAGCAAATTTGAAAATTATTTCAAAAAATAAAATTATGACAAAGACAGTAGAAGGTTTTAATACCGTAGCTTTATAGAATACTGGTTATATCTTTCAGTGTAGAGTCCTAATTATTTGATTTTGAAATCGAATGCCGGTCGCAATTAATGTAGCTTGATAATTTGGAGAAAAGGAATAGATGAGGAGTATTTTCATCTGTTTTGGTTTTTCTACTTACAGAACATGAAATTTAAAGCACAGAAGAGTAACGTTGATAAATACTTTATAAATTAACTTCTCTTTCTCTCTGTTTCAGTGGTCCCAATCGAGGCCATTATATCGCGATAGTTAAGAGTCATGATTTTTGGTTACTGTTTGATGACGATATTGTAGAAGTAAGTAGCTTCTTCGTTTCCTGTTTTTCTGCAAAGTCGTGCATGCGTTTCACTCTTCACTTTCTTATCCCCGCTTCTCATTCACGGGTGACGAGTGGTGACGGCTAGACGAACGTCTGGGTCCTCAAACTGGCATTCGATGCCCACAGCATGCTCCCTGGCGTCAGACCCCAGGGTGCGGATGGTCCACTGACGCCGACAGTGTCGAGACTGAAACCAGGCATAGCTTTCAATAGCGGAGCTAGTCAAAGCAAATGAATTATTAAAGAAGTAATTTATAGAGCTATAACACCTGTCGCACGCACATCATGAGCGACAACCTGATGAGTTTTTACACGGACATGCATACGTACACGTGCACACCTGCACCTATGCACCCCTGTGCGTGCATGCACGTACACACATGTGTGCACCTGTGCATGCACACGCACACGCACACGTCCAGATCGAGATAAAGGACGTTCTCAGCACCCAGCAGGCCCCATCCGTCCCCTGGTCCGTCCCCGCAGCCCCCTCCCCCCACCTGCCGTCCCCTAGAGCCCACTGTGTGGACTCTCATGTCTATGATGAATGTTGCCAGTGCTCGCACATAAATGGACCCATCAGCTTTGACTCCTTCTGTGTCTGGCTTTTCGCACTCGTGTCCGTGAGATCGTTCTTGTGGCCTGTGGCAGTTCGTCATCGCTGGGTGCTTCTCCATCGTACGCATATACCAAGCTGGAAACTTGGCTTTTTGTCTCTGGTTGACTATTATGAATAAAACCGCCTTGGTCACCCTTGTCCAAGGCCTTGGCTGGACCTGTGCGCCCGTTTTCTTGGGTGTGTGTGAGGTCGGACCACACGAAATGGCCGTTTTCATGGTCCCAAAGGGCTGACATTTAGTGATTTCTCATAGCTCAGCCGATTCCCAGGAATAGCATCGCTGGGTCAAAAGGTAGTTGTGTGTGTCCAGCTTTGCAAGGCAATGCTAAACATGTCCCCGCACTGTCCCCCAGCTGGGCGTGACTGACAGTGGCTCCACAGTCTCACCGACGCCCAGTAGCATCGGTTTTGTTCATCAAGCCACTCCGGGCGTGAGTGAGGAAACAAAGGGAACGCTTTGCAGGGACGCAGGCGACGTCACTGGGTTTAAGCCGTTCAGGGAGCTCACCCGTGCGCTAACGTTCACCTTTTGCCTCCCAGAAGATAGACGCACAAGCTATTGAAGAATTCTACGGGTTGACGTCAGACATCTCGAAGAACTCCGAGTCTGGGTACATCCTCTTCTATCAGTCCCGGGACTGAGGGGCGCCGCCGCCGAGAAGTCCGCCTCGCTTCTCCTCTGGCCTCTTGGGAAAGGATCATGCACTGATTTTTCAAGGAAGGAGAAACGCGGCGAGCTCAGGGGGCAGTAGCGCGCTTTGCACACAATAAAGCAAAGACTGTGGATGAACCAGCTCTCCCTCTCATGGTAGTTGATTTATTTGCTCAGGTATCATGTGGTCTGTGCAGCTCCCTACGACGGGGAAGGGACAGCAGAGATGGCAGCTCCTCTGTCGACGGCCTTCCAGTAGCCGGCGCGCATAGCTCTTCGTTAAGGGCACCGAGATGGTCTGAACTCCCCGGGGCGCGGCGGGGAGAGCGGGGTCCGGGGTGGGCGCTGTCGCTGGCTTCGGGGGTGACCGCACCGAGCCGCCTGCGCTGAGTGGTGAATAGAATAGTCAGCGGTCTTGTCGCACGTGTCCCCGAAGCGCCCGTGGGCCCAGCACGCGCAGCTGCATTCCTGATGTCAGACACGGCAGCTCCGAGAGTCCAGTGTCAGGAAGACACAGCCGTCGCTTCTCTGCAGAAGCTCGTGCTGGTGCACAGTGTGTGCACGCGTCGGGAACAGTTGGTCAGACGTGGCTTCTTGTTTCCCCGAGGGGAAAGAAAGACTGGCTTTGTAATTATGATTTCTGTCCTTATTTATTTTGCTTAAAACTGGTAGAGTCTAAGTATGTGTATGACGTGCCCATGATTCCGTCAGTAAATCTGAGCATATTTTTACTACTTTTTGTCAGTTTAACTAGTCCTTTGGTTGGTTTCTGTTTTGTAAGATGGATTTTTCAACTCTATTTTAAAAGTCAGTAAGATTCTTTTAAAAAAAAAATTGCAATGAGGAGGTAAATATTCTTTTTCAGGAGGAACTGATCGCTCTGGCTAAACAGTTGTCCTTTTGTTACAGTTCATTCATAAGTCAGTTATTTCCTTCAGCTTTAATTCCAGTAAAATCAGAAACGATCAGAAATTCCCTTATATAGTTGTTGGATCGATAAAAAGAAAGCCTGGTGCAGTGGTGGGTATGGCAGTCTTTAGATTTCTTAAACACTCTGGTGTTGCAAGCTGAGGCCACGTTTGGGAAACCCATGTCGTAGCAATTATGTCATTTCCCAGCTTCCTTCTTTACCCGGGAAGGAAGCGATCCGGGCGCTGAGACCCCCGCGGCCTGGGCGGGTCGCGGGACGCCCTCCGGAGATGAGAATTGAATGAAGTGGACCGGGAGGGAATGCACAGAGCAATATCTCTCCCTCTTCGCCTTTGCTCGCCTTCCCGGGAGAGCGTTTGGAAGGGAAACCTGCTGTTTGTGGACACTCCCTCCCTGCCGTCGGGAGTGCTAAGACGTGTGTGTGTGTGTGTCATGTGCCATGTGTGAATTGTTGCAGTCGACACTTGTCCGTGGTCACAGTGCGTTCTCTGACAGTATCTGAAAGCCGCCCGCAGGAAGGAATCACGTTCACGTTCAGAATGCTAGCCATCCATCAGGCCGGGGATGTTCTTGGCGCATCTTTCCAGCCCGTGATCTTTTTTTTTTTTTTTTTTAAATCGCTGTCATTTTCTAATTTTGCTAATCCTGTTGAATACGAAAAACAACAACAACGAAAAAAAGAATGTTTTTGTCTGCTGCTACGATTAACATTTCTCATTCGTATCTTTTAGCTCAGGAAATGACTTCAGCTGTTGGTTGCGTGAGCACATCTGGAGCAGGGTGCCGTAGCTAAAACTGGGCGGTGTAACGTGTGCTAGGAGGCGCGGGGACGGGTTTTGACAGATGGCTTCTCGGGGTGTGGTTTCCGCAGCCCGACCGCGGCCGGAACCGCTCCACGCAGATGGTGTCGCCGCGTCCGCCAGCATCGCACAGAGCCGAGAGCCACAGCGGTGCGGCCGGTGATGCATTTGTCATTCTGAGGGCCCACCGCGGCCCGTCTGGGAATGTCCGGCTGTATTTGTGCAGCCTTCAGCACAGAGGAGAGAGTGAAGTGAAGCTGAGTGAGTTTTCCCGTGAGTCGGGCCACAGCATGTGTGAGAGAGACGGATGAAGTCGTCCGTGAAAGATACGGCCTCGGGATGAACACTGCGCCCTGTCTGTCTCTGCATCGTGCGTCTCAAACCCCGGGACGGCCAAGGTCAAGTCTCTCATCACAGCGAGTGGCGGCTTCTTCGTGGCGCCCACGGCCGCGCGCCGCTCGCGCCGTGTCCCGTAGTGTGGTTTGTCGGGGGTGATGGTTTTCAACCTCCTTTGGACTGTGCAGCTGCATCTAAGTAAATGTCGGGACGCTTTTCAGAAACTCAATACACGCTAAAAACGTGGGGTTCAGGTTCGGGGCACTGCAGCGAGCCAAGTGACGCGTCCAGGAAACGTGTGAGGTCGTCGGTCAGGTGCCTGGTTAAAATGCGGGTGGGCTGCCGTCGCAAGTGGTGGCCGAGGGCTGTGTGTGTGTGTGTGTCCGTGTTTGTTGGGACGGCTGTCCCGTATTTTGTATATTGGAATAAAGGTTTCTATAAATTATCATAAAGGTAAATATTCTAAATTAAGCCTCGCTTCTCAGTCGAGTGGCTTCTGTCCTGGGAGCGTCGCCCGCAGAGCATCACGGAAGGCCGGAGCCACGGGACTCAGGAGAAGGGGACGAAGGAAGTGGGTGACGTGTGGGTCTTCGCTGCCCTGGACGGACATCGGCGTGGGGCGTTTTGCTCGACGGCAGTAGAAGGACCTCGTTTCGTAACATGCTGCTCCTGACACTTTCTTCACAGCTCCTTCCATTAAAGGTTCTGTCACCAGGTGGTCGCCTGGGAGCTGGGAGGCGGAGGCTCGCGCCCCGGCTCCTCGGGGGATGGAACCGTGTGACCTTGGGCAAGTCACTTAACCTCTCTGTGCTTCAGTCCCCCTACCGGCGAAAGGGGAGTAACACCTACCTCACAGGGTTGTTGTGGGGATGAGTTAGACACAGTGTCCGTACAGCATCTGAAGTTCCTGCAGAAGGCGCTATATAAATACAAAGTGATATCTATTAAAGTTGGTTTATTTGTGCTTGTCGGCTTTCCGTGCGTTTTGTTCTTTTTGCCTGAAATGTACTCGCCAGTTGGAAGTACACACTTTGGGAATTGTCTTACTGCTTGCGCTCAAAAGTTTGTACTTCTGTCGTCCAGAGGGCTTCGCCCAGAGCAGCTTTCCGTGCTAGCCCTTCGTGGAGCGGGGCTGTCCCTCCCGAGATCCCGAGTTTACACAATTCCGTGTAGGATCTCAGCACCTGTCCCCCCGGTACCTGTTCCCCCAGC
>PVKZ01004148.1:0-95123 GCA_004027375.1 Macroglossus sobrinus
AGGGAGGGAGAGAGGGAAGAAAGGAGGGAAGAAAGAAAGGAAGAAAGAGAGAAAAAAAGAATAAAGAAAGGAAGGGAGGGATACAGGGGTTACCATGGATTATGAAAGCTTTTGATTTAGAATTTCTTAACTTTCCACACTGATTTATGGGAATTCATTTTCAGTTCAAGTACAGCACCTAAGGTATGGCCACTATAATTATTTATTTAGGAAACTATTTCTTCCACATACCCATTTGGATGAATAATGGTCATGACAACAGGAAGGCAGAGGTGTGTATAGAAAGAGATCTGAACGTAAAAGAAAATGAAAAGAAAATGTAAATTTTAAAGTTATACAAAATACCAGTATTCTCTTTTATACTTGAATTAGGCCACAGGCTAGGTTTAGAAATTTGTTTTAAGTTAGATTTGTGTCTTAGTGTTATTTATAGCAATGTATTTTAAGCTGTATATGAAAAAATATTTATATTGAAAATAACTTCTGTTTCTAATAATTAGCCTAAATTCAGATTGTATTCTGCACTCAAAATTTTATCCTTTTTTTTCTTTTTCTAAGTCCTTTTTGGAGCTGTGATCACTTTTTATCTTACTTGTACTATATATGTCTCAGTTAATAATCCATCTCATGAATACCGAAATTATGAATTAGTTTTAAAATCAGGGTTCTTAAGTGGTTGGTGTACATTTTACAAAACTTGAATTTTCCCATAGAGAAAAGTTTTCTTAACTTTAAGCCCACTGATACTTATATATGTCTAACACATTGCAATAGCTTTGTGAACTTATTTGCAAAGCATTTATAAGTTTATTTCTTTAAATAAAAGCACTTTTTGGACTTACATTTAAATAAAGTTTATTAGGAAAGAAAACTTTTCAATATAGCACTATCATCTTAAAATAATAAATACAAACAAAATATTTTATGCAATACTCTGTATTCAAGTATATTACTTGATATCAGGCTTACATATGCTAATGTGAACAATTTCAAAATAAAAACATAAAATACGGGACATTAGAGAATAACGATTTTAAAATTATGACCATGTGGAAGTTTCTCAGCAAATCTTTACATTTACTATAAACTTATTTGATTGTTTCATGCATTGACCAAAAATAACTGAAATTACAGTGATTTATTCTATGAAATTATTTAGAATTTTATTACAATATTAAGAGACATTTAATTGAAATGTTTCTCCTAAGTGAGTTTTTTGCTGTTTTACATTAACTGGCTCATTTAGATTATCCATGTTTCCATCCATGATATCATGCATAGTAGGAGTAGTCTTGGGTTCTGAATTTCAATGAGTCCTATACAGCTGTTCACTGAACACCAAGTAGCTGATGAATGAACATTAGCTAAAGTGGCTTATAAAGCAAATATTAAGTTGCATTTTTTTAAATTACTATTTCCCAAATACATATCAACTGCAAACATTAGTTAGTTGCTTATATTCAAAATTAGTTCAGCCTAGACATATTTTAAAGTTCCTTTGAAGACCCCAATAATTAATTTTTCATTTCATGACATTCCTTCCATTAAATCTCTTTCTAAATAACCCAAAATCTTTTAAATACTCTGTGTATTGTTATTCCAATTAGATAGATGTTTCACAATCTTTCTTTTCACAATATCTCTGTCTCTAGAATTAGTAAAACATTTTAAAGATACATTTTCAATAGTGTTGCTACTGATTTCTCTGTCACTGTGTATGCACATATAAGTAATACCCATATAGGTGAATACACCAATAAGGACATAGACATATAGGTACATACACATGCAGGTTTTCACTGCTATTCAAAACCTTTTGTAAGCCAGAGGAGCATAAAGTAAAGAAGCAATTGCCATTAATTTATATGAAAAAATTTTGAGCATGCCCAGACTCAAAAAAATAATCTATAAGTCATATCAAATAACACTAAAACCTAAAATAATACTAAGAGAAAGAGCAGAAATGATAAGATAAATACACAACTTATATAAAGTTGAAATAATGTATGCACAGTGCAGTTTCATTTATTAAAAAGACTGATTGGCTTCTCCTTAAGATAACTTGATGGAACACCTTGATGGATAACTTGATGGAATACTCATCAGTCCACTCAAAGGATAAACGAGGGGTAGGCCTAGATGAGAAGTGGTAAAGAGATAGTAGCAATCCAATTTCCATAGATTCTTAGAGACATTGTAAAGAATTTATATTTATTAAGAAAAAAAAGGAAATCTCAAAGAGTTGTAAGCAGAGGAGTGAGATTTTCTAATTTTTGTTAGGATGTATCTTACATTTTGTGGAGAGAGCTGTGGGGGTAGAGGCAAATATGGAATGATGAAAATTAATCAGGATGCCTATATGTAAAATGAAATAAAAGTACAATCGAGAATGGCCCTAAGGGTTTGACTTGACAAATGGAAGAACAGAATTCCCATCTATTAAAAGTGCTAATTACTCAGGAGGAGCAACTTTGATTTTGATGTGTAGGGAGAATCAGGAATTTCAGAATTCAGTATGGATAATATTTTCTTTACATATTCAAGTGGAGGTGTGGAAGATATTTAATATGAATCTAAAATTCAGAGGAAATGTCCAAAATGGACCTTATCAGACTCCTAGTTGTTAAGTATGTAAGGTATTTGAAACCATGTTATTGAAAAAGAGAAGAGAAAGGTATCAAAACTGAGCCTTGAAGCATTCTTAACTGGTAAAAATAAAGGAGAAGAGAGAAAAAGAATCGAGGCGACAACAGGGGTTACTGTTTAGTTGGAAGAAATCATATACTGTGGAAGAATTATACCTCAAATATTAACCTAAGTATTGTCAGTGTACTTTCTTTTTCATTAGCTTTCCTCTTTTTACTCTGAGGGTCAGTTTTCTTCCCTAATTCACACTGAAGTAGAAAAAGAAAATTTAAATGTTAAAAAGAGAGTGAGAGACAAAGATTCTCATTTTAGATGTATAATTGTAAGATTTGGTTTTCACTTCTGTAAGAGAAGATTACAGAGTCTGGGAAGTAGAAGGGAGGAGAGGCTTCTCTCACAGAGCACTCAAAAAGAAAAGCCAAAGAGATACTTTGAACAGAAGGAATTCAAAAACCTGTCCTCCTCTACTTCATAAATTGTGAATGTTTCTAAGTAATACAGAATTTTCAATAATAGATATAAATACCCAGGGTGAGGGTAAGGGAGGAGGGAGACATGAGAAAAAGTGTTTCATCTACATGGAAAGCATTTATCAATGTGGATCTGAACAGCTAGAGTTCTGTAAAGGGGAAGCAATAGTAGATTTATTTTAAGAGGCATTCAGAAGACAGACCACTTTAAGTCACAAAAGGCTTATTAAGTATTTTAGGTCAAGAAGTTTTCTCTTCTGGTTGGTGAACGACAAACCACCCCAAATCTTAGTGGTTTAATGCAAAAATGTATTAATATCCCTCACAGTTTTGTGGGTTGACTGATCTCATCCAGGTAGTTCCTTTTGGGATTTTAAATGCTGTTTTAGCAAGACATCAAATAACTGGGAATGCAGTTCTTTGAAGGCTCAACTGGGCTGAGCATTTAACACTGTTAACATGGTTTACAGTTGATGCTGGCTTTTGGCCTCAAAGATAAACTTGGGGCTATCAACTGGAGCCTACACTAGGCATTCCATGTGGTCTGGGTTTTTTAGAGCATAGCAGCTGAATTACAAAAAAGAGTATTTTATGAGGGACAGTCCCAAGAACAAGGATTCCAAGAGGCTCAGGTGGAAGCTTCTTATTAATTTGACTCTGAAGTCACACGCCATCACTTCTACAACATTCTATTGGTCAAAAGGAAATCACAGGATAAACCCAGATTCTAGTGTAAGTAACTATACAAGGAACTTGGGTATAGATACTTAGGTATGGGTCATTGGGAGGTCATTTTTGGAGACTGGCTAACATACCAATTTAATATAATTAAAAACATAATACAGTTCAAAACAAACTTAAATTATTTTAAATGTATTTTGGTTCATAAATATTGTTTCTCTATTATGAAAGTAATATAAAACCCATGTTTACTATAGAGAATTTAGAATATATTGACAAAAACAAAAAACTCATAATTTTATCATATATATATAATTCACACATAATAGGTGGTTAATAAATATTTATCAATTAATGAATTGACTAATTAATTAATACTGACACTTTAGTATACAACTTTGAAATCAAGGATGATGATGTTTAGAATTTTAATTACTTTTTGCTAAAATTTTACTATGAATATATTTTCATTTCATTACAATGTTCCACTACACAATCTATTCTAATATTACAGTACAGGTATTTCCGCTTTTTAAGTCTGTGTTACACTACTTTGCTTTTACAAAAGACTCTCATTAATTAGTACCTGTTTTCACTAACTGGGTTGTGAAATTTGAAGAGGATTTTTCTTTTTTAAGAGAAAAGGTAAAAAGTGAAAATAGTATTCAGCTAATTGCTTCTTTGCTTTATACCATTCGGGTTATAAAAGGTTTCATAGGAACTCTCTACTTTCAAAGAGTGGGAGAAACCTGTATTTTATTATTTGAATTAGCCCTGATTAGTAATTTCCTATTGCTACTCAAAAATTCAGTGGTCTCAAAAATTTTGCTATTATTTAAAAAGAAAAACAAAACTAACATTCTCATAGTTAAAACTCTACTCCTATGATCATTTCTACTAAAATCAAAAGTGAGATAATTAAAATTTTTTTTAACTATGCACTGCGAGTTGCCCTCTAACAGGCTGAAACAATTTACACTACCATTAGCACCATCTGCAGTTTTCATTTCCCTATACCCAACCATGAAAAACTTTCAATACGAAAAATAGGAGGATTTTTCTTGTTGATGTCTATTTATGACTGAATGTTTTTTGTTACTTTATCACTTAATTACTAGAAAAATTAAATATATTTCTATCTGCTTAGAGGCCATTTGTAGTTCTGTTGTGATTTTTCTCTTTGGGCCCTTTGTTATTTTTTCCATTAAAAATTTTTTAAATGTCACGACAAAATAGATAATGTAAAAAAAAATCCTAAATACTAGAGTCTGGATTACATTTGTGACTGAATTTATGAATCAGCACAGAAGAATATTCAGAATAATCAGAAATAGAAGTAGAGAATTCTACATATTGAATGTCATTTTTATGCCACCCCATAAAATAATTTCTGCTCCAGAATCTGACAATTCACATATGTAAGCACTTAGTTTAATATTATCTAAAGAGAAAATCCAATTATAATGTTAAGTATATTGTCATATTTTATACTTTAGGGTGTTGAGTAGGAGTGGCTAAGAGATCAAAGTAGGCAACATATTAATAAACAAACCAGAAGCCACATTAGTCGAATTAAGCATGAGTACTGTACTCACTCATTTCATGATACTTCAGAAACTTGCACTTACTTGGCTTCTGAAATTTGGCTGACAAAGCCACAGCAATGATTCCTTGCTCTCTCAAGATTGTCTGTTCAAAGAAGCAATAGTTTATAAGCCTCTCAGAATATTCCTTAAACACAAAGTGATCATGTTGAACCTGTTTTGAAAGAGGAATGCCATCTTTGGAATAATTAAAATAACAAATACTGTAAAATTTTGAAGGTTGCATCCTTAAAAATTGCTCCTACTGTGGAAATAGTGTGAATAACTTACATTCTAAGGACAAAGGAGGCGTAAGGAGCCTCCAACTACCCCGTTCAAGCTCTCAGGTAAGTCAGCATCCACATCCTCTGATTACCTCGTCCAATATAGTTTGAGGCTTGCTAGAGAATGTGACTGGGAGAGACAGCATTGACTTTACCTGGTAAGTGCAGAATCTCAGCTCTTCAGACCTGATGAATCTGCTTTTCATTTTATTAAGATTCACAGGTAATTCATATACACACCAAAGTTTGATAAATATTGCCTTAGATAGAGGAGGTTAACTTTGAGCACTGCACAAAGACAAATTAATTTGTTAAACCTTTACCGTGGTAAATAAGACTTGGTTATTGTCTCCAAGAAGCAAAATGCTGGTTGAGTAAGGTGGAGGAAAAAGAAAAGAAGCTAATGAATACTGCATACTTATACTAGGTTAGTTACTTTACTTGAGGAGTTCACTAATATTATCACCTTAAATATTACCACAAAATTTTGATGGAACAATATTACAGCCCTTACTTCACTGATGAATAAACTGAAGTTAAATAACTTAACAGATATCACACACAATAAATCTTGGCCAGGTATGTCTGTGCCCCAAAATCATACACTCTCTTCTATACCTAAAGTTCAGTGCACATTAAAAGTTATAAATAATTCATGAGAAAACATAGAAGAATAATTAAATACATGTGGCACAAACTTTAAGTTATAGAAGTAATTGTAAGATAGTATCATCATTGTGGATTGATCTACTAAGAAAAAGTCATGGAGGGTTGTATTAGAAAATGGTAGAAGGTTTAGATAAAAAAATAAAAATAAAAATGTATATCATTTATGAACAGCAGCCACATATCTAACACTGTGCTAAGCATTTTACATTCATTATCTGATTCTTATGCTAGCCTCATTAAGTGCAAAATATTTTCCCATTTAGAGATTAAAAACATTAAAACAAACCTAAATGAGTTTAAGAAATAAAATCAAGTTCACAGATCAAATAAGGATTAGTATTGCAAATTCAGAGTATAAAGCTCTAATTTTCCCAAAATAACATTGAAAGTAAAAATACATGTTTGTTTTAAGGTGATAGAGCTCTTCATCTGTAGCTTTATTTTAGATTTTAATAGTTTTAACAGATAATCAGAACCAACAGTTATTGATCTTACTGATGTTATATTAAAGCATTTGCTTAATGAAAAGTCCATTTTCTGACAAATTTTAGTCTCCTCCCTTCTTATGCTTCCCTTGAATTATAACTGGTTTCTAAATACTTTCCCTTCAAATCTTCCAGTTTCTTTTGAGATAGGAAAAAAGAAATAACACTTGAAGACAAAAAAAAAAACACAACCTTCAAAACTCATATGTAACTTATCCTCCAAGCATAAAGGTATAATATCACATGCTTAATAACATAGGAAAAATAAAAATATCTAAAGCTTCCTTAGGGATAGATCAACATTACTATAAAGTTACATGATTTCCCATTATGTCAAAGGGTATCACACTGGTCTTCAATAAAGAGTCATTTTCTTGCTGTTTAATAATACCAAGCAAATAATAATCCAACCAAAAACAAATCAGTGGGTCTATTTGATGTTAGATATAACCCCAAGAGAGACTATTTCAATAAGTCTACAACCTACAACACTAAGTAACAAGAATGTTACATTGTATTATTCAATACCTTTCAGAGGACCATTAAATGTCTACTGAAAGGAATTTAATTGGGAGTAAAGTAAAAAGTCTGTTAGTAAATGTGAATATGGAAACGTATTAATTTCTACATAATTTATCTCAACACTCTACTCTTCATTTTTATAGCAGTAAAGATGAAATTATTGATGTATGACACCTGTGAGAAGCAAGGCAAAGGATGCTAAAAACAGAAATTAAAAGGGTGGTGATGATAATAGGTATAATCATTTCATTAAACTTTAATATATAGCTTTTACATGCATAAATATAGAATATAAAGCTTTTAGTTCATACATAGAATATCATGTATTACCTATTCCAACTTGTCATTTATACATTTATTATCTATATTTTATTTACTAATTAATTTATATATTTATTCATACATATATTCACTTAAAATCCCTAATTCTTATTTTCTTTGGTGAAAATAGATAAAAATAGTACTTATAGGGTTTTCATAAATATTCAATAAAATAATCAATGCTAAGTGTGCAACAAAATATATGATAAATGCTATACACTAATATTACTATAACTAAATTAAATATATTTATGAGTCTAGTATGAGCAAGGCTCAGTGATTAAAAAAATGGATAAAGCATGTAAACAACTCTTAAGTTATATTTTCGTAGGGAAATTATGCCCATATACTATTTAAAAAGGAATGTGATGATAGCTTCCAGAAGAAAAAGTTCTTTGAGGCGGCAGAAATTTTTAAAGACAGAAGTTCTTCTTTCTATAGTATATATGAAAAGTGCTTTAAAAATTTATTTGGCAGAGTTTTTTTTTTTTAACTAACTCACTAGGCAGCCTGTTCTATTTTTAGAGATGTTTAATTATTAGAAATTATATTCTATTATTCCATATGGAAACTGTCTTCAATACTTTTCAAAATATTTTCCATTTTATTTCTATTCTCTATCAGGTGAATTTCAAGCAAATGTAAATCAAATGGGGAAAATGCAAAAGAATATTCTTCAGTTGTTTTGTTTTGTTTTGTTTTCACACAAAAACTAATGAATGGTAAGTAAATTATTTTCTATAGAATGCTATTGTTTTATTTCTGCTGACTTCTAAGTAAATAGCCTAGCCAAAAGGATAAATAACAGGCTGACCTGGCCACATGTTCCCAATATATTATTAAACTGCACTATATTTCCTTTAGGAAGAAATTAGCCTGTTATTTCCTTTACATTTTTATATTCATAGATGTCTGAATTTCTCTGGAACCACAGGAGAGGGTTGAAGAAATAAAATTTGACAAAGCTGGGTTCAACTAATGAGAGGTAAGGGAGCTCAGAGAGGCTTGAGTTTTGCCATGAACTCTGGTTTTCATTATAGTATTTGGGGAAGCAAAATATATCAAGGAGAGGGATTAAATGGCATGGGAAAGGGTGAACATGATTAGATTGTATGTTTGAAAAGGTATATTGGAAAATATGCTGTCAAAATCTGACACTTTCAGTTTTTCAGTTATAGGCAATATTGTTTCCCCAAATAAGACTATTTTTTAAAGTATTTATTCACTTTGTATTTTCCAATTTGAGCAAAATAATTGTGCTTCTTGTGACATTATTTGTTACTAGAAATGAAAGATATAAATGTGATATTTGCTTTAGAATGCTCATTCTCATATTTTGCTCTTGTGATGTCACATTTTACCTGTCTACATTTTGTGTTGCTTATTACTGCAGGCAGCAAGAGATGTGCCCATGTCAAACTGCCTCTAGCTAGCAACTATATTTCTGGGAGACATAATGTTTTAAACAGGAAACACAGGCCAATCTGTCAACAACTAATAAAGTATTCACACTATACCTCCAGCACAATAAATTGGAAAAGAAGCCCTTCGTCTGCGTGTGTTAAAAAACTAATAATCAGAAAAAAACAGTCCTTATTATAAAACCAAGTTTAACAAAGATTTAGGATAAATGCAAATGAATTATCAGTTATTAAATGTAAATTTCTATCTCCTTTATTTTGTTAATCAATGAGTATTGTAATACATATATAACATATAGTTAATATTGTTTCCTTATAGATTATGCTGGTGTTAATAGAAAATGATTTACAATCTCAGAAACTTTTATGTCCTATATTTCCTTAATCATGGGTATGCTTCTGAAACTCCAACCCAAAAAAGAAAATAATAAATAAAACAAAAATAACTATCAAAGAAATTTGTTCATAATGACATCTGACTTAAATTGACATCGAAATCACATGCAAAATTTAACAAGTTAAAACTTCAAAGAACCAATGATGTTAAATGATATTTGAAATAGAAACATTTTATTAAAAATATTGTTATTTGTGCATGAGATTTGCCTACTAAGACAGGTAACTATTTCTCCATACCTATCGAACATAGTAGGCATAGCAGCTGGTTATCCTGCTAGGATGCCCCTTCTCTATGGATGATAAACTAAATTAGAAATTATATGTTCTAGTTTAACTTTAAGAAAGTACAAAAAAGCAAGTATTAAGATGTGTTTGCATGTATTTACACTTTAATGAAACTAATGATAAAGTATTTGATTAAGTGTAAGAGCGAATCTACGATTTTCTATCATAGCTCTTTATTTTTAGACTATCTGAAGGAGATATAGTTATTATTTTTAAAATAAGGAAGTGGTATAAAATTTTTATGCGGGAGCTTCATCTAAGCTCCAACTATAAAATGTCATTGAAGGGAATAAAATATCTTAAGTTGGGTTCCCCCAGAAACAGATCCTGAGATAGATATTTGAAGCAATCCCAAAAAGTATCAGTAGAGTAGTGGGGAAAGAAGACCCCCAAAAAAGATAAGAAAGGTAATAGAAGGTTTTAATAAGCAAGATATTACTTTCAGCAACTAGGGCTAGTCCCACTGGGAACATCTGGGAGACTATATATAACATACCCAACCTGAGGTAGAAATTATTCCACTTGAAAGGCCAGGAAGTTGGTGTATCTATTTGCCAACTCTCATTTAGCATTGCTTGAGAGCTACTCCTGGATGTGTTCTGTATCCTATACTTCCACATATTGTATGTGAAGAACTGAGTACACTCCTGCTGTCAAAGAAGACAGTACCATAACGACTTAAGGTGTGCCAAGGGGATACAGGTGAAGTACTGACTGTCTGCTTCTGAAGGAAGTAAAATTCACATTCTATATTCCTCAAGAGTATACTAAATATTATTTATACAAATGGAGATTCAGAGATAAGAATAAAGATAAAAGCAGCATTTAATAGATGCAACTATAATTCTATAACTGTACATTAGAATAGTTAATATTGTTAAACAAGCACAAGTCTCAATCTAAAGCACCAGAATTTAGAAACTGTAAGTTATAGGATATCTGAGAGGTAGATAAAATGAGTAGAGGCAACCAGAGTTATCCAGCTAGGCTTTCTTGGGTGCCAGTATGAAATTACATGTATTTCTAGGAATAATGCTATAAAACCAATGCAATAGTGAAAAGAGCAAATGGAGGAATTTTATTAGCTGAGATTTTACAAATTATAATGGAATTTTGTTGCAAAGTTTACTTCATATGAAGGGGTTTATTATAAAGCTACTTGGAAGATAGAAAACCCAGGAAAGTGTTTCAGCAGGAAAATTCTATCAGTACATTTTGTCAGTCAGGATGCAGCAATAATTCTGGAGGACTGATATCAGCCTTAGTGACCTAGTCAGCTTGTCTTTCCCAAAGCAGAGAACATTTAATAACTCTACTCTAGGGACTCAGCAACACAATAACTCAATCTCCTTCCTTTCCACATTTCTGCCTCTATGGCTACTGTTTCCTTCTGTCTCCCTCTATGAGACCATTTTTCTCTGCTTCATATTCCAATTCTCCAAGAAATATGATCTAATTGTATCAGTTAGTCAATCCCTAGTTCAAGGCATCACTATTGAGCAGCATTCTTTTTCCAAGCCAGTTTAGAAATGAATGATTGTCTTTGCTAGGATGCAGATTCCCAGGCCAACATGTTATATCATACTAGCCCAGTCAGATGACAAAAAACCTGACCACATGTGGAAAGAACTCCGTTTCTGGTAACTTTTATCAAAAGGAGAATTGAGTGTGCCAGGCACTTTGTTCCTGAAATTAACCAGGAAAGGAGAACAAATGGTTAGGTTTCTATTAAATTTCTTTCAAAGAGTTAATAATGGTTTCTGGAATGTGGTAATGTATCTATGTGTGAAACCATTAGCTAATGTTTATTAAATTAGTTTCTTAAGAGAGAAAAACTTTGATCAGATATGATGCAAAACAGGCAGCATTAATAGTGATATGGCAAATTAGATGTGAATGTAACACATGAACCAGAGAAAGGCCCAAGCTGGGAAACTATTAATATGTGTACCTGAGAACTAATGCATATGTTTTTGTAATGGCAACTGTACTTTTTGGCCTTTCTATTATGTTCACAATTTTGCTTAAGGCAAGGCCTAAAGGCCAAAAATATTAATTTTTCTTTATTCAATGTTCAGAACACAACTTACCTTTTTTAAAAATTAAAATAATAAGGCAATGTTACCAAAAAATACTCCTCATGCATATTAATGATACTGGTTTTTCAAGTAAGCAGTTTTTAAAATAGTTCTAGATTTAGCTTAAATTTACATACAAAAAAAAACAAACAAAAAATTTTTATTGTCATTATCATTATCAGTACTTTAACTAAATTCATGTAATTGAAAAATGACCCTTTTCCTCCAGTAAGGGGCTAATATATAAACTCACATAAACCAACAGCAAAAACAAACAATCCAATGAAAAAAATAGACTGAGGACCTGAATAGTCACTTCTCCCAAGAAGACATACAAATGGCCAACAAACATATGAAAAGATGTTCAACTTCAATAACAATTAGGGAAATGCAAATCAAAACCACAGTGAGATACCATCTCGCACCTGCTAAAATGGCTATTATCAGCAAGACAAGTAATAATAAATGTTGAAGAGATCATGGAGAAAAAGGAACTCTCTCTCATACATCACTGATGATATAGCCACTGTAGAAAACAGTATGGTGTATCATCAAAAAATTAAGGCTAGAATTACCATATGACTGAGCAATCCCTCTTCTGGATATCTACCTGAAAACTGTGAAAACATTTACTCATAGATATATGCATTCCTATGCACATTGCAGCATTATTCATGGTAGTCAAGACATGGAAACCAACTAAGTGTCTTTTGATAGATAATTGGATAAAGAAAGTATAGTACATACATACAAAGGAATATTATTCAGTCATAAGAAAAGATGAAATACTGACATTTGCAACAACATAGGTTGATCTTGAGATTATCATGCTAAGCAAAATAAGTCAGATGGAAAAAGTTTAGAACTATATGATTTCACTCATATGTTGAGATATAAAACTGAAAGCAACAAACAAACAAACAAAAACTCATAGACACAGGCAACAGTTTGGAGGTTACCAGAGGAAAAGCAGGGAGGGTGTGAAGTAGATAAAGGTAAAAGAGGTGACGGAAGAAAATATGACTTTGAGTGCTGAACACACAATGCAATATACAGATGATGTTGTATTGAATTGTACAGTAGAAACTTACATAATTTTTTAACCAGTCACCCCAATAAATTTAACAAAAATTTAAATTAAATCACATAAAATAAACAAAGTATCCCTCAATCCAATAATACAAAAATTTCTCACAATTTTTCTTAAAAAAAAAAGGACTGTGTGCCAACTCATCACAATAAATACATTTTAAACACTTTGACTTGGCATATTATCTCTGATTAAGTTGTACAATAAAGCTCAAAAAAAATCCATGGCAATTTAAAAAGAAAATTTTTAAGATGTTGCTTCAGCTACAAGGCAACTCTGATTTAAGGGTGTCTTTAATTATTAATATTTCTGGGAAATATATAAACTCTCTTATTTTTGCCCTCAATAACAACCACTCCTACAGCTAATACATTTTCTAATACTCTTATTATTTTATCTTTTAGTGGTTTGTGGGAAATAAAAAATCACTGACAATGCCAAAGCTAGAAATGGATCATAATGCTGTACATCTTATTGACCCAGCACATAGATGTCTTAATAATTGGCTCTGGATGAGTGAAAAAGAGTGAAAAGATTGTACAGAAGATAATTCATATCATGTCTAAAAGCTAAAGGGAAATACAAATATTTCAAATAAAAAAAAAAAGTATAGTGAGCATTCTCTCTCCTGGCTTTGTGCCAGGGGCTTTGGGTAACACAAGAAAAAAATAAAACATAGTTCTTGATCACTGAGAGTTTACAATCTATGAAAAGTTAAATAACTTTCAATAACAGTCAAGATAAAAAATTGACATATTGACCCGTGATTAATATAACCTATGTGGATAATAATTGAACTGAGTGTTCTGTAGATGATGACTTCACATTAGTAAAGTTAAATGAGAATCACACTTAATATGCAGAAGTTTAGATTAATTGAGATATAAATTATGTTTTAAGGTTTTGGTTTTAAGTAGACATTGAATTACAGAGAATTTCATACTTCTCAGAATACAAATAAAAATATTTACACCCCAAAGTGCTACTATGCTCTGTCTAATTATAGTGAAACAAATGAGTTAATAAGAATGAAGCTCCCAAACCCAAGTGTTCTATGACCACCAGACCTAGCTATAATAGACAAAAGCAAAGTGATTCAAAGAGATGTGCAATGAGGACTATAATGAGACTAAAGCCTTGACAAAAAGTGGGGATACTGTTGTGCACAACTTGCTTATTTGGAAGATACTCCATGACTATACAAATTTGCTGCGATACTCACTTGTGAGAACAAACCACTGGAATAGCGTGCACTCTAGTCATCATGTCATTATCTCAAAGTGGCCATTAACATACTGTCTCTATCCAGCTGCACCCATCATGAGGGAGAATGTCTGGATCACGAGGGCCTTTCTTGAGAGATGTTATCATTTGCTTCCTCTCTTTTTTTCCTCTATCATATCTAATAGGCTTCTTCCCTTCCACCCCTTTTTAACTGCCTCCCTCGAGTGCTAAAATTGGTCTGTTGTGTATAGGAAAAAAAGAGGAGAGTGAACAGGTAAGTAGTAGAAATGTTATCTCTTGTTTTCCCCTAATTCCTTTGGTTGTTCTCTATCAGGGTCATTTGGAAAATGTGGGAACAGCTGTACCTCGGCTGTATCTTTGTACCTTGGCTTTCTGATTTTTAAATTAGATATGAATAGTGCCCATATAAATGTTAGATATTGCAATATTTAGCACTAGACCTAAAATACATATTTTTATTTTTGATTAGGTTTCAATTAAAAAAAGGATGACTAAAATGTATATGGTCATGTTGTTTGAACTTGTTTTTTTATCCTTATTCTAACTGTAGCTCAAAACAAGAAAGAAACCCCCATAGAGAAAAACTCATTAAATGCACAGTATTATTAATAAAATAGTGCACATCAAAAGAGTTCTTTGATAGCATTTTGTACCTTTCTCATAGCCCACCTTAGAGAATCACTTCTTAATTTTCCCTTAGCCACCATGGAAATCACAAAATCCTTATAATGCTCTGCCTCGATATTTATTCCCAATGACGCTGCCTGGGCAATGGTAACATATTGTATTCTTTAGGTGTTAGATTAGTATCTCTTTGTTGACCAGGAAGCCAGAAAACACATAGCAATTAAAAAGATGTACAGTCTAATATATTCTAATTAGGGATGATTACCTACTTCTACCAATGGGTATTCACAAATTGCCCACTAACCCTTTCGGAAACAGGACTGATTTTGTATTGTTGTCATTGATTTTGAAAGCTGTACAAAAGCAAATGATGATTATGTTAGACACAGAAGTGATTTTGTTTTGTATTTGCTTTGTTTTTCTTTTCTTTTTCTGTATAATCACTTTTTTTAAATTTCTAACATTTTAGAATGAGGATGTGAGCAGTTCTGTTATATTTGGACAATAATTTCATTTACAGATGATAGGAATGATGAAGGAAATAGTTATATAGTTATAGTTATATAATAGTTTAGTTACCAATATCTAAATAATGACAGTCATAACAGAATTGGCAAATAAAAAAAAGTCAATTTTTGGAAAAAGGACCTACTATTCATTTTTTTAAAAATAAGGAAATCATAGGAATAGTCAACTCAGTATGATTAGTCATCCTTTCTCAACTGAGGAGTGTCAGTGGAGCAGAAATATAAAGGTAAAGGATTGTAATAGCAATAGAAAGAAGGTAGGGATGAGTTTAGGTAGAGCAATTAAGATATTCTTGACAATTTTAACTTGATACGACCAAATGGAAACCTTTGTCCTTTTCCACAAAGCATATTCTTATTTCAAATGCCATGAGCTACCATTATGTTAGGTAGCTAGTCAGACATGAGCGACAGGGGAACAAAGAAATGGAGGCCCAGCCTAGAAACCGCCTAAAGAACACTGCATTGGTAGTTAAAGAATCCCTCCTGCATACTGGAAGACAAAGGAAAGGAGGGCCATAACCTTTAGCTGGTTTAATCCAGCCATGGACACACGCACAGAAGGTACTACCCTAACCTGCCCACAATCTCAGCCTCATTATACCATCATTACAATACCATGTTTATGCCTGGAAGTTTATGAATCTAATTATAACAGACTGGATAAGCTCACTAGGCAAAGAGTTATATAACAGCCAAGTGTCAATCAAAATGACTTCATGTGCCAATCATCTGGAAATGCTTTTGTAACCACCCATCACGGCCCAAATATAATTCAGATATCCCCATTTCTAGGTTGTTACAGCTCACTTTGCTAAAACCATGTTCCTCCTTGGAGTGTGCTTTGTCTTTCTAAAATATACTTTTAATAAATCTTTTTCTAAATCTTGCTGACCTGTGATTCTTTGCTGCACCGATGAGGAAGAACCAAGGAAAAATGCTAATTGCACTTCTATGTCATTTCCACCCCCCATGGCACTGGGGTGACTCTGGAGTTCAAATCGCCCCAAAATACTAACAAGGCCATTTTGCTGGGCCCCAAACTTCAAGAGGACAGAAGCTCCATTGTTCAGATCATGCCCTATGTATCTTCACCTGGCTGTTTATTTGTATCCTTTAATATCCTTTGCGGTAAATTAATAAATAAATAGGCCTTTTTAAGTTCTGTGAGCAGTTCTAGCAAATAATCGAAAGTGAGTTGGGGATCATGGGGATTTTTGATTGGTAGTTGATTGGTAACAAGTAACAATCTGGGCTTGTGACTGACATCTGAAGAGGAAGACTAAGCCCATTACTTATGGAATCTGATTCTATTTCTGGGAGGTAGTACCAGAATTGAGTTGACACCCTGTAGGTGTCTGAGAATTGCTTGTTGGTATGGGGAAGCCTGTAGACACATGTTGAAATTGGGTCAGGAAACACTTTCAGTCTCTGAGAAGGAAAGAACCTTCACTTTCCTATATCTGCTAGGGCACTGGGAATATAGAACACTCAGAAAATTCCAGCAACAAGCTGGCATATGCCCCTAGAGTTTGTAGCATGATCACAGAAAATAATGCCTGCTTCTCATCTGAAGAAGTCAGAAGGAAGAATATTTTATCTTTCAAACTGTAATATCCTCATTTGGCAGAAGAAATTATTGTTCTCCCATGAACTTGAGAAGGCAGTTAGACTTGAGTCATTTTAAAAACACTTCATCTTTTCTCTCAAATCTCCTATCCACCTTTATCTTCAGCCTAATACCTAGAAGACTTAGAAGTACTTTACTTAGAGGAGGACAAGGATAGAAAGACCAAGGTGAAGCAAAATCATGCTACCTGTTTTCTATTCCCAGATAACAAATTACCATAAATTCAACAGCTGAAAGTGACACTTATTTATTAATTTAAGATATTGTGGGTCAAAGTTCTGACATGAGATAGATTTGTTTTCTAATTAAGGGATCCATGCCTGAACTAAGGGTGTCAGCAGGACTGAGTTGTCATCTGGAAGCTCTGGGAAAATCTATTCCTTTGCTTAACCCATTCTTGTTGCAAGAATTCATTACTTTGTGTTTGTCAGACTGGTGTCACTATTTCCTTGCTGGCTTAGTGAGGGTTGATTCTAACTATTAGAGGTCACTCTGAAGTTCTTTTCTTATGTCCCCTTCCATCTTCAAGTTATCAATGGCATGCTGAATGCCCCTTCATGCTTCAAACCTCTGATTTTCTCTTATGTGACCAGCCAAAGAAAATTGTTTTTGAGTAAAATTTTTCTGATAGCAAGGTTAAGGCATATTTCATGATTCCTTATATGTAGTTGGTGCTCAACAATTGTATTCTGAATAAATATAAAAATGTGTGTTTATATTCATGAAGGTATAACCATAAAAAATTTCCAGGCTTCACAACTTCTGCCTCCATATTCTATTTTTACTGTAGAACCTCAAATAGTCTCAAACAGCCTAACTTCTCCTGAGAATGAGGTGGAAAGATGAATCAACTGAGTGTTAAGAATGAAGTTCTTATTTGTTTGTTTTTATCTTATTTTGTTAATATCTGAAAATAAGACTGTGTTTTAACTCAAGAGAACCAAACTATGGCTCCTGATACTCCAAGTTATTTTCATTTCACTCTCTCTTTCATTCACTACAATTTTGTTTTAACTCAGACTTTCACTTAATTCTCAGAAGAGCCAAATTCTTTTAGTTCTCACTTTTCATAGACTTCTTCCGTGGGAATGCCTATGACTAGAATATTAGTTCTCAACCTCAAGCCTAAGGCATTTACATAGCAACTTTTAATATATTTTATCTCTAAGCTTTTGCTGACCACATTTCCTAATTAAATTGTCTTTCTGTGTTCTATAATTTTATTATATTCATTTCTTTCATAACATGCATTTCAATTTATTTACTTTTAGTTATTTATTTTGTGTAAGTACAGGGACAGTAACAGTCTTGACTTCTTTTGTGTTTAATGTCTTGTATGGAACCTATGCAGAATGTACTGATAACTGTGTGTTCAGAAATTAGTATTATATTAGAATTATAAAATATAATGTCAATCAAAATAATGGGAAGAAAATGAGATGTCTAAAGAGAATACATAGCTCTGAGCCAAATGTGGTCAATGGGCTTGTTTTGTTTGAACAAAGAAGGTTTTTTATATACCTGAATATGATCACTTGAATTTGACTGACCTCTCGAGTTTGCCATAAGCCTCATCACTTCATATTATTTTATACTACCTTTTCACACATTTCTATGTCCTTCTTCACAACTCAAAACTTTTGAATATATAATAATACTTTTACAGTGAGAAGAAAAAGAGGCCTAGTTATCAATTCAGAAGAATGCCTATATTTTAAGGCCAACCAGAAAAATATATATTTTTTAAAAAATATACCCATTCTTGAGCTTTACCCATGACTTTCTGAGTGCCAATACACATTGTTCTTTAAGAATCTCAGAACTAAACTTATAGCACTTTAATATCTGATGGTGCTTAAGAGGCAATGACTTTTTCTGTAATGACTTGAGTATACATCTTATTTCTCCTTCAGTGCTAGTAAAATTTTTCTGATAGCAAGGTTAAGGCATATTTCATGATTTCTTATATGTAGTTGGTGCTCAACAATCGTAACCTGAATAAATATAAAAATGTGTGTTTATATTCATGAAGGTATAACCATAAAAATTTTCCAGGCTCAGACAGCTTCTAAAAATTAACTCAGATTTAAAAATTTCAATATAAGACCTAATGCACATTTTAAGAGTACATTGCTTCCTTGATTACTGTTCAGATACTTATACTTCTCAAAGATTTATAAAGTCACATCTTTATGTCAGACAAAGATTTATTTCATCATTATTTTTATATGCTTACCAGTTAAATTTTTGTCATAAAGTTTTTGTCCTAAAAAGTGTCATACAGTAATTATGTAATACTTTTCTCTTTAACACATACCTACATTAAACTAGATGTACTAAAAGAAAAAGATCATGTTTCTGTTGTTGTTGATTGCTTGTTTCCTTTTCACACCCTATTTATGTATGGTTAGCTAGTTGAAACTTATAAGAACTGGAAAGGTCATTGTCTTGGTGGCCAAGACTTAACAATCTAGAGAAAAAATTTAAAATCATACAGTGAAACCAATTGGAAAGGACTGAATACATGGCCCCTCTCCTTTCATGTTCCCCAGCAGTGTCAGTTTATTTTTATATCATATAGATAATAAGCTCAGGATTTATCTCTACTTGGTGCCATTGATTCCAAAGGGAATTGTATGCAGTACCCAGACATAGTCAGCCTCCATCTCTCCAATATTAAAAAGTCATGTAAATGAGTCAATTTGGCCTACTCTTCACCATATTACCCTTATTATAGGATCTCTAAGCCATTTCCTTCTATTTAAAGGGAAAAGGCAGTTGTGAGGAGAAATAGGGCATTATGATTTTCTATGCCTCTCACAAAGTTTGCCATTTTGTCCTTTGAGTCCTATGTAAACTTCACTTTTTCAAGATCATTCAGGATTTTAGAAGCTTTGCTCTTAACAAATGGCCACACTTGAGCCTTCTGTAAATTGCCTGACATTTGCCTTTAATCCTTTATTTTTTTCTAACCAGCCAAATGTGATTCAAAGATTCAATAATTTATACTGCCATTTTAAAAGTGGCCATGAATACATGTTTATTTTATAGTGAAATCTTTATATTTTAGTGCTATCAACATATCTCTTATCCTCTCTCTTTCTAGGTGAGATTATTTTACTCCCTACATGTAGAAAAATGAACATTTGGCTTGCCTGTCTTCTTCTATCACCCCCAAAATTAAAAAAAAAAAAACTAAAAGCAATTTTTGAAAAAAAATCAATATTCTCAAACTTTATATCAGGTATTCTTAAGAGAATCTTTGATATAGCTTATTGCTGTAGTTGTTGGTTTTGTTGGGGGTGACAGAAGTAGTGTTAATTGCTGACACTATGTGGAGTAAATGCTTTATCTCAGAGCTCTAAACTGAGTATGTTTAGGCCATTGAAAGTTACCCCATAAATCTGAGTAGTCCAAAAAGTACCATGTTAAATTTTATACATGTACATGTGACTTTTGCTTGGTTCACTCTTGTGAACTAGAAGACAGCTCAAGGACACTCCTAAGATTAACTATAAATTTTCCTTTGAGGACTAATTTTATATTTGAATCAGCGAAGACATCAGAAACTTTTCAGGTAAGTACACAATTTCAGCCCAGATTCAGTGTAAAATAGTTTGCTTGAAACATGTTACCTCTTGTAGCTAAAAAAAAAGTTACAAATAGAAAATGAATATAAAGAGAACAGTAACCCTAATTTCAGAGCAACAACAAAAACAGGGGGCATTTACATTGTGTTGTTTTTTAAAACTATTATTTTCATATTTACATTTGCTGGTTTAGAGTGGAATAGTTCTATCTAAATTAGGAAGTGACAGCTTAATTATATGAGATTGATATGCCTTCTTTACAGGAATCACTGCTGGAATATAAACACCTATTTTAATTATCATTTGGATTTATCATACTCAGTATAACACAAATATAGAATGAAGATATTTTAGTTGTGTTGAATTTAGGAATGCTTTTTGGAAAAATCCTAGCACAGGCAAAATTCTATTCAGCGATTTGAAGTTACTATGTTCTGCATTGAGTTAGTTCCACTATGGTATATGGTTTACCTGATACTGCTATGCAGATGTAGGTATGTCAAGCTGTTTTAATGAAAAATCCTTTACAACATATTCACAGCCATGTCTCTACTTAATTCTCAGTATAAGTAGTAGGGGAAAACTGCCCTTTTTTTGCCATGATGGCTAAATCTTACAATATTGTCTGCAAGGACATTTAGTGTTTAAAAAAACTATACTTTTAATATCCATGCAGTGTTAAATATTCTTCATTAAATGCCACCATTTTGAGGCTATTATGACTTTTCCTTGGTAGCAGAGTCTAATCAGAATAATATTCCCTTTGGAATCAGACTGACCAAGTTTGAATCTTGATCTTGTAAATTACCACTCAAGTAGAGTTACCAATGTTATTTAATCTTTGAGAGTTTTAAATTCTTCCTCTGTAGAATTCCAGTAACTATTCCATTAATTCAATACTTGCAGAGTTTATGTGATGTTTAAATGAAGTAGTGGTTAGTGTACAGTATCTAAAAGTATGCCTTGCACATTGTACACTCTCAGTCAATAAAGTTGATGTTGTGACTATATAAAAGTTTATGATGAACACTTTTTGATTGATTTCCTAAGTAATGTTTCTGTTTTTTTCTCTTAAATCATATCCATTTTCAAATAAAAGAAAGAAAATCAAGGGGGAAATAGTTAATGTTACAGTCCTACATGACTGTAGAGCAAAGTAGATAAAAAAGACTGGAGGAGAAAAAAAACATAGAGATGCTTCTTTATACTTCAATCCTGGGAGGAGATAGCTGCTTTATTAGTTATCATTCTTAGTTTGCAAGCAACAAAAGCCCAATTCAGTCTACTTTAACCTAAAAAGAGAGAATTAATGGTCTTCTTAACTTAGACATCAAATGGGTAAAGTTGGCTAAAGGGATATTAAAATAATGTCCTTGGGATCTGTGTTTCACTCTGCTCTGTGTTCTCTGTGTTAAATGCCTCCTCCAAAGATCTTCCACCATGGACAAACCAGTTTTGAGTTCCAGGTCTTCACAGTTTTTATAACCACAGGAGGAGAGAGTCTCTGAAACCTATTTTTAGTCTGATGTAGACTCATGTATTGCTGCTTTTACTGTCTTTGCTTTTGGTGTCAAATTCAAAAAATCATTGTCAAGACTGATATCAAGGACCATGCCCCTATGTTTCCTTCTAGGAGCTTTATTATAAACTCTTACACTCACAGCTTCAGTCCATTTGAATTGATTTTATTGTATTGTGTAAGATAGGGGGTTCAGTTTCATTCTTTGGCATGTGCTCTCCAGCTTTCCCAGAACTGTATATTAAAGAGAGCATCCTTTTCCCTTGTATATTCTTGGCTCTTTTGTCTGTCATAAATTAATTGATCATATATGTGTAGATGTTTTCCTGAGCTTCCTAGTCTGGTCCATACTCTTTTGATAACTATAGTTTTATAATATAGTTTAAAATCAGGAAATGTAATTACTCCTGCTTTGTTCTTTCTCGAAATTGCTTTGGCTACTCAATGCCTTTTATGGTTCTATACAAATTTCAGGATTTTTTTCTTTGAAAAATGATATTGAAATTTTGACAGTTACATTAAATCTGTAGATTGTCCAATTTGTTGGTGTATAATTGCTCATAGTACAGTCGACACTTGAACAACATTAGGGTTAAGAGTGCTGACTCCCAACACAGTCAAAAATTCATATATAACATTTGATTCTTCAAAAACAAATTGCCATTTAGTATTCACAGGGCACTGATTCCAGGACCCGCCCCCCATAGATACCCAAATCTGTGAATACTGAAGTCCCTATACAAAACGGTGTAGATAAATGCACATAGTTGTCTGCCTGCATTCCCAACTGTGGATCAAAAACAATACAGTTAATTAATTTTTAAAAAATCTGTGCATAAGTGGAGCCACACAGTTCACACACATGTTGTTCAAAGGTTAACTGTAGTCTCTTATAATTTATTATATTTCTGTTGTATTAGTTGTAATGTCTCTTTCATTTCTGATTTTGAATCCTCTCTTTTTTTCCATGAGTTTAGGTAAATGTCATTTTTGTTTTTCTTTTTAAAAAAGCAGCTCTTAATCGATATTTTATTTTGTTTGTTTGTTTTTTTAGTCTCTATGTCATTTTTATCTACTCTGATCTTTGCTATTTCCTTCCTTCCAATAAATTTGGACTTTATCTTTTTTCCCTGTTCCTTGAGGTGTCAAGTTAGTTTGTTTATTTAAGATCTTTTTCTTAATGTAAGCATTTATTACTATAAAATTTCTTCTAATAACTGCTTTTTATGCATCTCATAAATTCTGATACATTATACTTCTATTTTTATTTTTCTCAGATTTTTTTCTTTGATTTCTTTTTTGTTTTCTTCTTTGACCCAGTAGTTATTCAGTAGCATGTTGTTTAGTTCCTACATATTTGTAAAATTTCCATTTTCTTCTTGTAATTAATTTCTATTTTCATATTGCTATGATTGGAAAAGATGCTTAATATAATTTTAATATTCTTAATTTATTAAGACTTGTTTGTGTCCCAATAAATGTTCTATATCAGAGAATGTTTCATGTGAGCCTGAGAAGAATGTGTATTCTGCTTCTGTTGGATGGAGTGTTCTGCAAGTATCTGGTATGTCCATTTGATGTAACATGAAATTTAAGTCCAATGTTTCCTTATTGATTTTCTTTCTTGATGATTTATCCATTGTTGAAAGTAGAGTATTGAATTTCCCTATTATTATTTATTGCTATTTCTCCCTTCAGCTTTGTTAATATCTTCCCTTAAACTATCACTATGTTCCATGCTTTTTCTTTTTGTTCTTCTGATTGGATGAATGTCACTGCCCTGTCTTAGAAATTGCTTATTTCTTCTTTCCCATTATCTAGGCTTCAAAAAATAATTGTTTTTTTAATTCAGTTATTGTATTCTTCAGTTCTATGATTTCTGTTTATTTTTGAAAGTTTTCTATATCTTTGTCTAAATTATCACTTTGTTTATGCACTGTTTTCCTGGCCTTAGTGAGCATCTTTATGGCCATTATTTTTAAATCTTTATCAGGTAAAGGTCTTAGTTATTTTTAGTTCACATTGTTCACTGTATCCCTTTCATGAAAAAATAAATAAATAAAAGTTCATTTTCATCCTTTCTCTACAATATGGCATTGTCTTTTCTGTTTACTTTTTTCTTTAAACTATTTTACAAAATAAAATATTTTAGGTGACTCTTAAATTTCTTCCATGTGTAAAAGTCCATTTTGATATAATACTTTTTATGTGTAGGTTGAAATATTTTTCACGGAAATATCTAGACTTGTATAAAATCAAATTTATTTCTTTCTATTCTCACTCTGTGTTAATTTCATCAAAAGTCTTAGGATAAATGTACTGTGTTCTAAAGGTGATTTTTCTGAGTTTGTTTGTTTGTTTGTTTGCTTATTTACTTCAACCTACGAGCATTACTATTAACAAATGACAAATGATCTTAGTTGAAATTCTAGTCAAATACAATGTATCAGTACAATAATCAGTTTAATTTGGGGATGGGAGGTAGGCAATGAGATGTATATAGAAATGAATATATTTACTGAAATAATGTCACCCTATTTCTAAAATGCATTATTTCTTTCTTGTTTAGTTCATTACTGGCAGTCATATTAACTTATGATTAATTATTAGATACTTTCATTTTGTTACATTATCACTGTAAGTATTATTAATGTTATTAATAATATAAAATGTAAATGGTTTTTAATCTTTGTCAGCTATATGCTAAATACTAAGTTCTCACAAAACTTTATTTTCCAATTTACAGCTAGAAAAACTGATGCAAAGAAATTTAAGCGTTTTATAGGAAGAAGTAGAGCTAAGAATGAAAACTTAAGCCTTAACCATTATATTGTTATGAATTCCTACTATAAATTCTAAAAATCCTCATTACAATATTTTGCTGAATATATTTATGTGCATATATCTTTAGAACTAAGAGAAAAAATATTAAATCTAATTTTTGTTTAGAAAAGCTATAAACTAGCCTATGAATTTGAATCTATGTGTAAGTAAAATTAATCACTTGAATAATTGAAGAGACTTTACCTCCCCCCAATAAAATTAGTTTTGCTATAATGATAGGCATAGTATTAAAAAGCATGACTTGGTTTTTAATATAAATCATGTTAATTTTTTGGCGACTCAGTATCTAGATTTTAAGGCTCACAGAATCAATACAAGGAAAATAAAAGCTTATAAACTTAAAAAGTATCTAACATTTGCTGGAACTTTATTTTCCCTAAAAAAAAGCATATTAGTGTTCTCTTTGACAAAAAAAAAACATTTGCATTCATAAACAAGCATTCTAATGGGAATGGATAAATCAGAAACGAACAGATTGAGTCAACCAGGGTCAGCAAAACTTGCAAGTAATTATCATAAATGCCTATCAGCAAGCATACATAAAAGGGTAAATGTCACTGCTTGGTTCTTAATAGAAAGGCATACACCAGTCTCACTTTCACTACAGCTGGCATCTCTGACTTTACTTTGCAATGGCAGATATGTACTGACCTCAGCAAAGAAAAAGGCAAGAACCAGCATGCAATTGCATGGGGTACAGATATTATTAAAACATTATTGTTTACTGAACCCCCATCTGTCAGAAAAGCTCAAGTGACTGCACACAAGATATTTTCTCTGATCTTCTTTCCCTTGGCCAGCTTGAATTCTCCTACTTCTATAAACTGACTCTATGTTTACATACAGAAAATGATCCAGATGCTGTTTAAAGCAACATACTTCACTTTTGAAAAGTAAGGCAGAACAATTTCTGTACCATTAACATGCGTGATCATGCACACACAGAGAGAAAAAAAAATGGCAAGGGCTAGAAGCAGATTTTGATATCTAGAACAGGGTTTTTTTTTTTAAAATAATTTTGTAATCTGAGTCTATAAGTGGTTAGTGAGTTGTCTGAAATTATATATAAACTATTTGATAACCAGATATGTTGTAGAGAAGTTAGACAGCTGATTTCCACAGAAGCCATCTTTTCTTCCAAGGGATATTCCCCCTCCTATAAGAACAAGCCCTGCATGCTTTGTTTGCACATGACCCCAGCTCCAAGGCTACAATTGATTGTATTATGACTAAATTCTTTATCTAAACTGGACTGCTCAGATTCTCTTTCCCAGTAATTTGGGATTAGGATTCAGAGACAGTGAGTAAGTGGCTAGAAATTTATATGTTGTAAAATGTAACATATATACTTATGTACTTTATACAGCTATATTTTGCAAAATGAAAAGGTAAATAGAGAAAGCTATTCTAGAAGCAGAGATTAAACAAGAGAGGATTTCGGAGTATTTTCCATATTCTAATTGAGTCCTTCTGGATGAAGTCTGCCTTCATTCATGTGCTTGAATTCTGTGGGATACCCCAATATATACTTAATACATTTATCATATCCTTAAGCTGAGCTGCCTGAGATTATTTCAGTTATGCACAGTCATAAAATGTGAATCATTTAAAAAGGGTGATTGTAAGAGGCCATTGTTTTGAGTCCATAAACCATTTTTTAAACCCTACAAGAAAAAATTCTTGGCTTTGGGGTGTTTCATTACTTCTAGTCAGTTAGGTAATGTTTTTAGGCAGCCTCCTTAGCCTTTTAGAATACAATAATTTTCTAGTGTTCCACTACAGAGGAAGTAAGATAAGGCTACATTATGAAAATAAATACATGCTCTTAAAATAACAAATTAAAAATAAACAAATTTACTTGGGTAAAAATCATACTTTGGGAATTTGAACCACATCTGCATTTCACCATATGTTTTTTCTGCTTTCTGGGCATGAAACAATCAGTTTCACTTGATTTCTCATCCTTGAGACAGATGTTTCAGAATTAGAGGAAGATCCAGTTAATCCAAAATATAGAAAAAATTAGCATGTCAAAGTGCAAAGAGAATGCATTTTTGAGCTAGATGGCTCTAGATTAAAATTCCAACTCCTTCATTAACTATGTGAATGATCTTGGGCAAGTTAATTTATCACTTTGAGTTACATATTTTTCCTTTGTAAAATAGGACAAATGGGTCAATTTGAGAAATTAATTAAATAAGATAGTACTTGTCATGTAGCTTGTTGGTGTCTGATAATGATAGTAAATACACAGTGTGTTATTTCCTTTCCCTTGCACTTATATCTGACAACCCTTAGATTTAATTCAGGATATGATGCTAACATACAATCAAGTTGATAAGGCTAGGCAGTTGTGACAGAGGTTCCCACATGTTAACATTTTCTAATATTCTGTTTCCATAGGCCCCAAGGGTCTTTGTGCTATTAACACCAATGAAGAATCACTTTATTCATTCTAGATATATTTTCATTATATATTTGTCTAAAACATTTTTTATAACAATAATAAGTACTAGTTATTGATCACTAACTAGGTAGTAATCAGCTAAGCATTATGATTTACCACTTTTAGTATTCATAGCAATACTCTGAGTTAGCTATTGCTATCCTTATATTAATACTATGAAATCTAAGGGTTAGAGAGCTTTTTTGTACAAGATCATCAGTCAGAAAGTGTCAGAGTCGGCATTCAAAACCAACTTTATTTGGTTCCAAAGTAAATATTATAACCAACTTCCTTTATATCTAATCTATTAAAGTAATTGTGCCTGACTTTGCAGAATTTGACAGGAACCCAGGAGAGTAATAGATTAAAAAATAATTAGGTGATTCTACCAACCAATATTTGATTTTTAAAAAATTGCAGATTACACATGCTTTTTATCCCAACTATTACTTCATAATGGCATATTGTGACATAATTTCCAGTTTCAAAATTGTGCTAGCAGTTATTTCATTTTGATTTTGCTTATTTTTCTTAGTTTTTTTTTGTTTGTGCCCCTATTAAGCTTTTCTTTTAATTTTATTCCTTCCCTCCTTCCTTCCTTCCCTCCTTCCTTCCCTCCTTCCTTCCTTCCTTCCTTTCTTCCTTCCTTCTTTTCTTCCTTCCTTCTTTCTTTCCTTCCCTCTTTCCTTTTTTTTTTAGCAACTACAACCCATTTGAGCAAAAAAAAACGTTAAAAGTTAGGCTAGCATTACTTTTTACAGCTTTGTAATTTTAATTTTTGTATCATCATAAAAAAGTTAAAGAACAAATTAGAATATGTTTAAAAACTATTCAAATATTTAAATATCAAAAGTTTAACAATTTAATCATTTATTCAGCATATATTCATAGAATGTCTACTTTGTACCAAGTCTTGCTAGATATTGGAAATGTAATAATAAACAAAATAAACAATAAACAAACAAATCTATATTCATGTTAGGGAGTAATTAGTGTTATTTAAAAAATAAATCATGCTTCTTCTCTATAGTGGTTGGGTAAGACCAGCTCCATATCTGTTTGGTCCTCTAATATTTAGATACTTTTAATCAATCTGTCCTACTCTGTCAAAATTGCCACAGTCTTCTTTGAGGATACCTGATATCTTTCTCTGTCATCTCAAGTATTTGGGGGACCTAATGAAAAATAAATTCAAGTTCCTTCTCAGAGGCCTCTGGGTTAAATACATATCAAGAGATATATATCTGGACACCCTTTTTTAGTATTTTGGGTCATCTATTAAGAGCTAAGAAGTTTCTTGAAGATTATATGGAAGTCAGGAAGCAGAATTTCTCAGAGCACAAAGACTACAGTATAGATAAGGAGACATTTATTTCTGGCCATACACAAAAGTAAGAGCTATAAGGAGCTGACTTTATGTACAATGACAAAGCAGCTCAGAAGATGCATGAGCGGAAGCTGTGGCTTAGAACAAAACAAAATCAGGCAACCAAAGACTAATAGATCACAAATGCCAAGCTACCTGGAAAAATTACGATTATTTCCAGTTAAAACCACAATCCTCTATCTTGACTACTAATTTTCACAATGATTACTTTGGGTTCTTGTCATTGTTTCTGAAAGAGATGACCCACCAACACAATGTTATAGATGTGATTAGATGGCCCACCTATATCGGTATTTCTCCCTCAAATTACCTAAATCAATTCAATAGTTTAGTACTTTAGAAATATATTTTCTTCATATTGCTGCTCCAAAAAAGCAGTTTTTCATAGGGGCTTTTCATGAACACCCTAATTAAAATATCAATTATTCATTACCTTTTCCATTACCTGCTGTATTTTTCTTCATAGTGCTTTAATTACTTGAAAATATATTCTATATCTAGTTATCTGGTTCTTGTCTGTCTTCTCCACTAAAATGTAAACTTAAAAATTGCAACAATTTTCTCTTATTCACCATGTATATATACCCAGCACCTAGAATACTGGCTAACACCATTATCAACTAAATGAATCTTTGTTAAATAATTTTTAAAAAAAGATTGAGAATATTGAAGCTATTTTATGAATGTAAAGGTGCAATTGATTAAACATTTAATTTTAATATAAACATAGACCGAATCATAACAAATATACTGTCATACTACAGTGTCTTTCTATATTAGCTCCTATAATTTCCTTAGTAGGAACTGTCAAACAGTGGGGACTTAATTGTTCTTCATCTATTTTCTTTTCCTGGTTATATATTATTCATTGAAATGTCTCTTTGTCTATGTTTCAATCTAAATTCCCATTATATTCTAATTATTTCCAATCTTATATTTTATAATTGGCCACAAGTTAAGGCACATGGATATCTAGATGATTTTTCTTGTTGCACACATTTGTCACACAAATATAGTGTGGAAGAAGTGACTCTCCCATGATCGCGTGTATTCTCTTAATACTTTATGCAAAAGTACCTTTTCAAGGATATTTGTAGAGTGAACAGCCTTGAAATATAGAGACAGTGTCTTTCTCCTTATAAAAGGGAAGGAATTATTTACTGTCTATAAAATAATGTCTATCTTTGGGAAAAAACTGTTAGCAAGTTTGCTGAAAGCTCATTATAAAGATTGGGTTCCCCTTAGTTTGGGATTCTTTAGCTGTGATGCTAACACATTGTGTGTGCAGATATAACTTTGCCCTCTTGTTTTCTGGGGAATTGGGGCTTAGAGAATAGTTGCAAGAAAATACGTGAACTCTGGCTCCTATTAATGCTGTGAACAGAAAATTCTCTTTTGTCTCTGACCCAGGAGTCTCATGTTTCCTCCTAGCATTCATGAAGTCATAGTAATATAGCTTATAAGATAAATTAAGTGTCTGCTCTTCACAGTCTTGACAGTGGACAATATTGATTTTTTTTCTAGGTTTTATATAACTTTCTAACAATGAGCAAGAAAAGTGTTTCTGAGATAATTGCAATCTGGATAGTTTCCCCCAAATTAATTATAAACACTTACCCTTTTTTTTTTCTTTTTTTTTTTTGGCTCTCTGTGCCCTTCTTATCACTTAAAATATAGCCCTGGTTGGAAAACTTGTAATTAAAAAACTGCTCCTAAAAACAAACTGCTACATGCTAGTTTATGTTGTTTCACTATTTTCTTAAGCTACATATCAATTGCCATACCTACAGTCAATTTTCTAATTCTGTAAGTTGAACTATCAATTTATCAGAAATGTACAGTCTTCTGTGCAGTGATTTTTCTTTCTTTGCTGGATTTTTCTTACTCCACCATAATCTCTGCTGCCTTATTTTCTACTTTACAATCTCTCACGCTAACATTACATCATTTCTTATTCAAAATATATTTACTTCAGGTGTTTTAAATTTTAAATAAAGTAAGATATAGCCAAGGGCTTCAGGTTTCTGTTCATCATTTGAATGATGGTGCATAAACCAAGTCAGCAATATTTATATTCTGAGATGTCATATGATGTAACTTTTGTTTCCTTCAGTTTTTTTTACTAAATCCTTTATTTCCAGTAAAACAATCTCATAATAGTCATCAAAATGGTTTAAATCTAAATAATTTAGTAATTTGCTCATCAGTGTTTTATGCTTCATGTCAATATTTATAAGCCTATATCCTATGGTGTTTTCTCTGCAGTACACCATACTAGAGATTACCATATCCTATGGTTTCAGCAGCAGTTTATTAAGCAATTTAGTAAGTATAATTCAGTATGTTTAAGGTTTGTGAGCTATTACTAAGACAAGTTTTTTTAAATTGCTAGTTAAATCTTAAATTATGTATTAACATTATGTTAATAACATAGTTAATATAAATTTATAATAATTATTACTGCATTTATTATTTTGTTGAATCTGAAATTCAAAAACAAATTAAGAATCTGATTCACTTTATTTTTAAAGATAGAGTTGCTTCAATATTACTTACGGTCAATCTAAAAACAAAAGTTAAAGACTTCAAAAATGTCTTCATCTCTCCACTAACACCACTACTCCCCATACCTTACACAAATAGAAACAGCACACACATGTTTCACAAACACCACCATAATTTACATGGCAATAACTAAAGGAAAGATGGAAGATGGCTCAGGAAATAGAAAATATGTGATATTTAATTCAGTTTCTTTGACAAAAATCATAGTACTCTGAATATTATTACATATGCCTGAGCAATCTGATGGGCCTCATAGGTAGATACTATACCAAAAAGTGAAGACTTTGGGGAATTCAGAGATGATTATTGTCCCCAAAGCTGCTCCACTTGGGAGTTAATCATCCAAGGTCTTTAACTCTCATTTGATATATAATGTGATAGCTGAGAGCCTATATCCTCTATCCCAGGTTTATAAACCTACAACTACCATGAGGATTCTGTTATTCCCTCATTAGTTCTGGGGTCTCTTTATTCTCTGGATTCACTACTTTGACAAATATTATGTTGTTACATCATGTTGCAGATATTTTTTTGGAACATGTTTTCAGCCAACTAAAAATATTTTGAACTAACATTTTCCTTTATAATGATCAGAGAGAGTAATTCTTACATAAGTTTACATAAGTTGCACACACACATATACACATAACCTACTTATATATACTTGATGTGATTTAAACTAAGAAATATATCTTTGGTCTTTGTCCCCATTTCTGGCCCAGAGCTTCTAAAACTTTTGGAATTTTTTAAGTAATAAGAGCTATGAAGTTATCTTGTTATTCACAACAAGCCCCTTTCAACAACACCTGAGTATATGTTAATGAGGTAAATTTGGAACACACTTTAGGATGGGGAGCGGTTGCTTCCTGACCTTTAGGAAGGAATTTAGCCTGGACTTTGAATCAATTACCAACGGTTAATGATTAATTTGATCATGCCTCTGTTATGCAGCCTCCATAAAAAGCCAAAAGGACTGGGTTCAGAGATATTCTGGGTTGGTGAACACAGGAAAATTTGGGGAAAGTGACACACCAAGAGAGTATAAGACTCCACCTTTTCCAATATTCCTTTCCCTATACATCTCTTCCATCTGGCTATCCCTGAGTTATATACTTTTAAAATAAACCTGTAATCTAGTAAGTAAAATGTTTCTCTGAATTATGTGAGCTATTCTAGCAAATTAATCGAACCCAAGGAGTGGGCCATGGGACCTTTGCTCTATAACAAGATGGTCAGAAGCATAGGTCAGAAGCAAAGGACTTGAGGTTGGCATCTGAAGAGAGTGTGCAGACAGTTTTATGGGAGTAAGCCCCTAACCTATGGAACAAATGATAGTGTGTCACATAGATAGTGTCAGAATTGAGTTGAATTGTAGGATATCCAGCTGGTGTCAGGATCATTTGGTGGTATGGCAAAAATATATACATTGGAGTATGGTAACTAACAAATAATTGTTTCACTGTATGATTTTCACAAAAAATAATCCATGCTCACAAACAATAATCTTGCATAATTTTTGAATAGAGGTGAATTTATTAGAGTGTTGTGGGTAGAAAATATGTGGAGGTATGAAAGAGTCCCAACAAGCTAAGGATTTTTCTTTCTCGTTACCCTGTCATTTCTCTCTACCAAACAGAAAAAATATCACTAATTATTTATAAAACTACACATATTTTCATGTAAATCATTTAATTTTAGTATGTATTATAACCTTATAAATTTTATTATAAAAATTTTACAAATGAGGAAGTTGAGTACCAGTGAGCTATTGTAACTTGACCAAGGATTTTAAGACAGAAACAGGATTCTAAACTGTGACTGTCTGACTTTAGAAAATATATCAATAGTCAAAAGTTGGGAAATATTTTTAGTAGAATATATTTTGATGTAATGTTTCCCAAGGGGAATTTCAATTTTTATTTAGTTTTCCTAAAGTAACAAACAAAAGAAAAAGTGAAGTAATGCCCCAACAGTTAAGAATGGATCAGGCCGAGAAGGGTATGATTTCAAAGATTCTGAATATTTTTCTTTAAATAAAAAAAAAATATATATATATATATGTATATATATATATATATGTATGTATATATACATATATACATATATATGTGTGAGTATATATATATGTGTGTGTATATATATATATATTTATATATATATATATATCAATGTTCCTGATTCTTTTCATATTTGGAAAAATTCTGGCTCTATACAGCCAGGGTTTTTGCTATGACTCCTTACATACTAGCATGACCTATGACTAGTTACTTAAAACCCTCCAATCTCAGTTGTTCCATATGTGTATAATGGAACTAGGAGTTTGTCTTCATTTAGTTGTGCTGAGAACTAAATGAGATGATGCATGTGAATTGCTGGTGTAGAGCTTCTCCTAAATAAATAATAAATGTTACTTATTGATATTTTGCTACATATTAAAACCATTATTTTATTAATCCATCATTACTATTACTAAAGCAAGTGAAAGAGCAGTTTAACAACTACTTTGAACATTCTGTAGAAGGCATACAATTTGTTTTAAATAGGGTCCCTGGTAAAGCCCTCTAGTCAATCTAATCCTTTTGGAGGAAGTGGGGGTTACTTTCTGATTCAAACTTATAGACTGAATACTCTCTTATGGTTCTTATATCTTGCCTTATGCTTCTTCTAGTGTGAAGAATTGTGTATGATTCTTAGTACCTTAATCTTTCATAGACTGGTAACTGTTTTATTATTAGCATATATTTACAGGTGGTCCATACAGTTTAGCAGTACATGTGATAGATAAATTTGGTTTCTTTTGTTTTGTTTTGTTTTTGTTAACCTAAGAGAAATTTTCCAGTCCACTTATGTATTAATTATTTTTAAAAATGCAAAAGTAATTGTAACAGTAGGAGGCAAAAGAAACAGCCTGTATTCGTACCACACAGAGATAAATATTATTAGCATTTGTTTTTATTTTCTTCTAAGGCTATTGCTTTACATTTTATACAAATAAGTTTTATAATAAATATAAAATATATACATGCTGCTTTCTTTTCAAAATATATCTTTATTTATTATAAATAAAGTACTAAGTACATATATATATGTATATATATGTATATATATACATATATATATGTATATATATGTATATATATACATATATATATATATATATGCACTGAGTACCTAATCTATTATTTTAATAATTTTTTGTGAGAACATAGAGAAAAGTGCATAAACACATATGCATAGTTTAAACAAAAACTATAAATTCAACATTCATTTAACTACTACCCAGGTGAAGAAGCAAAATATTGTCTATGCACCAGAAACTACTAAGTAGCTCTCCCTCATTAAATCATTCTTGCATCCCTCTCCCAGAGATAACCATCCTAGCCACTTCCTTGATTTTTTCTTATATTTTTATTTCCTTATGTATATGCAATAAGGACAGTGCCAAGAAGGAATAATGATCTGAAATTTTTCCTTACTTGCAAGCTAACAAATTAGAGTGCTATGGTTTCATGAAGGCTGCCAAAAGATATGATATCTGTGTCAGAGACAAACTATAGTTTACTAATCACAGTAACAGCAGTAACCAGAGAATTGGTATGTATAAAAGTTTACCAAGTTCTCTTTCCCAAAAGGGAATTTGAAGAGGGCCAGATAATATCCACACATGCAGTGAAGTGCATTATAGGAGAGGAACTCTAAGCTTAAAGAACCTACTTTGTTACAGTGGGCAGCAGGTTTGCTTAGATTTAGCCCCAAAAGACATTATGTCTAATACATGGGACAATAAAAAAACCTGTCTTTTATGAAGGAGGACGAGGTGGGTAGGAATGTGGTGGAGACTATATTTCTTTCAAGCCTTTTAACTATATAAAAATCCTTGAGAAGGTACTCTAAACCAAAGATAGTTGGTGCCTTTGCCCAAAAGACATGCAGACAAACATGAGAGACCTGCAGAGAACTGGTATCCAACAGCCAGCACCATTTGTTGTAAAGTAAGTCATTTCTTTCATTTCTTGCAAATATACATCTAGCTATATATCAAGTATTCATATATATTTGCACATCTTTCTGGATCACTTTTGTTCTATTGTTTTATTTAGTTATCCCACAGCATTACCACACTATCTAAATTATTATATCTTTTTAAAAACAGACTTAATTTTTTGAACAACTTTTATTTAAGAGTAATTTATTATATATTCTAAGGTAACATTTATTTTACCATTCTTATATTTAATTTTTTGACTTTACTTTTTAGAGCAGTTTTAGGATTAAAACAAAATTGAGAGGAAGGTTCAGAGATTCCTCTTATATCCTCTGTCCCCATGCAGGCACAGCCACCCCTAATTTTCAGTATCACCCACTAGAGTGGTACATTTATTAGCAAAAAATGAACCTACACTGCTCCAAACTCCATTGTTTACCTTAGAACTTATTCTTGGTATTGTACATTTTATGAGTTTGGACCAACATATAACGGCATGTATCCATCATACAGAGGTATTTTCACTGCCCTAAAAAATCCTCTGTGCCGTGCCTGTTTATCTTTGCCCCTATCATTTCTGGCAAACACTGATCTTCTCTATCTCTATATAGAATGTCATATAGTTGAAATCATGCATAATGTACCCTTTTCAGATTGGCTTTTATCATTGTAATTTGTATTTAAGATTCGTCTATGCCTTTTCATGGTTAATATCTCAATTCATTTTAGCACTATTATTTAGTTTAATAAAAAAATTTTTACCTCGAAGCATTACATTATATTAATTATTATATTTGATCAAGTCTCTGTATATATTGTTACTTATCCATCCTTTTGTTATTCTCCTAGACCTTCTTGGCTGCTACTGAGTTGGAACTTCTATAATTTTCTCTATGAAAGTCTTGCACAATTGTGAAAATTATTCATATGTATATTATAGTTTGATGCTACTGTAAAGAGTTCCTTTTCTTTAATTTTTGTTTGTGTCTAGTTAATAGGAATAAAATGTATATTATATACATAAATATATAAATGTTTTTTGTTTCTAGTAACTTTGACTCTTATTAATTATAATTTTTATTTTTGGATCCTTCTATATTGTATATATTATTAAAAACCAGTGTTATAATTCAATTACAATGCTTTTAATTATGCTCTTTATCTTGCCTCAGTGCTTTGGCTGGAAGCTTGAGTAAAATGTGAAATAGACAATATTCTTATTTTCTTCTTGAATTCTGTGGAAATGATGTCTATATCTGACAGAGAAGTGAGAAGTTTACTACAGATTTTTGTAATCATTATCAAGTAAATAATCTATTTGTTAGCTCAAAAAGCTGTTTTAAGGTAATTATTAGATTTTGGATTTTAGAAATGCCTTTGCTACCTCGATAGAAATGATTATAAATACATATATAATTTTATATATTTAATTAATTAAAATGAATTACTTAAGCAATTAATGTTTAAAGAATTTTGCATTCCTGATATAAATAAAACATGATCATGAGATATCCATTTTTAATATATTGAGTGTTTCAGTTTCAAATATTTTGGATAGTATTTTTGTAGCTATACCCATAAATATAATTGGGATTCATTATTCTTTAAACAATAAACTTTTGAATTTTGTTTCAAAATCATACTGGGCTAATATAAATTAGAGAGCATTCTTTCTTTTTAATTATCTGGAAAAATTTTTATGTAATAGGAATATCTATTCCTCTAATTATTTGTAAAAGAATCAAAGAATAAATTCAATTCTATAATTTTGAGTGTTTTTTCAATATTCCTTCAGTTTTTTATTGTTATTAGAATAAGTTAGGTTTTCTGTATTTTTTTGTGTCAGTTTGCTATTTTGTTTGCTTATTTGTTTAGCTGTCCATGAAATAACTTGGTGGTTAAGAGGACAATTTCTAATTCCACATTTCCTCATCTAAATCCTAGCTCCACCATTAGCCATAGCATTGGTCAAATTACTTAACTTTCTATGACTCAGTTACTGAATATCTAAAATTCGTTTTCTCTTATATTGTTGGTAGAAATGTACATTGGTATGCTCATGTTTAAAAACTCTCCTATAGTTCTTTTAATATTTAAATTTTTGTTAAAATGGAGATTATATATATATATATATATGTATATATATATATATATATATATGTAGAAGAATATGTAGAAACATGTAGAAGAGTGTAATCACAGCTTTATTTATAATAGCCTATTCTCAGAAGCATTCCAAATGTCTATACTCCTAGAGTAGGTAAAAAAAACACAGTGTGAATTATTCGTAAAATGCGACACTATGCAGCAATTGAAAAACCATGCTATTAATGTATACAGAGTGGCTGTACCTCAATCACAGTGAGAAAGAGAAATTTGATACAAAATGAAAATCACTGCTTTATTTATATTACTTTAAAACAAGCTAAATGATGATAGCTGTCAGAAGAATGATTATACTTCAAAAGGGCTAGTAAATGAACAGGGGCATAGGAAAACCTGAAATGATAGAAATGTTTTAAATGTTGATCTAGGTGGTGGTTACAAAGTTTTTGACAGAGAGAAATTTATTTAGTTGTATACATTAGATTTGTGCCCTTGCTGTATGTAAAATATACTTCAAAAATTAAAAAAAAAATAAGAGGTATATTAATTAGAGAAAGCCTGGATAGATGATCTTTAGAAAATAAAATGTTTGAATCAATAAAATTACAAAACTTCTCATTAATTTTTATTTTGTACTATCCAATATGTAGCTATTTAAATTTAATTTTAATTATATAAAAATAAAAATTTAGTTCCTCAGTTACTCTAGCCACATTTTAAGAGTTTAATAACCACATGTGCAATTTTGGCAACATATATTTAAAATGCTTTTGTCATTAAAGAAAGTCATATATAGATAACATTTACCTACAGTACTTTAATCCTTGATATGCTGGAGAGAGAACAAAAATATTTGAATATTTATTTATTTATGTACATATGATAGCTATATATTAAAATAAATTAATGGATAATAGTTTCTTAATTATACTTACAAAAAATAAAATAACTATTATTTTATTCTGTATACTGGAAGAGTATTTCCAATTTGTCCTCCTTGTCACTTAATCAATCTTAGGCTTTATCAGTTTTAACTTACAACTTCTGAAATATAAATTCAAATTTTGTTACTTTCTTTTTCTATTTCTTTCAATCCTTAAGGAAAATTCTCTTTTATTTCCTTTTTTATGTAATTCTGCTTTGTTTGTTTTGTTTACTTTCATCTCAGTATATTCTTTCCTTAGGGAATTTCATGTATGTATCGATTCCTTTCATTGTATTGAAGAAAGCCTACAGCATTCAAAAATTTTCTTCAGGATCCAGCAGCAATTGTATTTTTGTTTGTTTGTTTAAATTTCATCATCTTTCATTAAGTTTTCAGGATAGTTTAGCATTGCTCTTTAGTCTCTTTAGTTTATATTTAAACTTATAATTAAGCATTGGTTTATAAGTACAACTACCAATCCAATTCTACTTTTCTACCTACCATGCATCTGATGTTACTTTGATACATCAAACAAGGTATCTCAATGCTTACTCTCTGAGACCACAGAATACTATATATATATATATATATATATATATATATTTCCCAGAAAGTACTTCTGTGATGTAATTCTGTCTATGAATATTACTTAAAACATTAATGTTCTAATCTAGGGACAATAATCACAATATACTGTAAGTAATTTATATGTTTCTACTCAGTCTTCTCCCTTCCTCTCTTCTACACCCCCAATCCAGTCCAGAAATTACTACCTTAAAATAGATATAAAAAATTGTGATTGGTTGGAGGACACAGGAATTCTTGGGAGAGAGAGAGAGAGTATTTTTCTGACTCCCGTAAAAAGTAACACCATTGGATTCTAACATTCTAATTGGACTTCTTATAATCAGGCAAGACTGTTTTAGATATAAAAGTATCAATGGGCTATCAGTTCAGCTAAACATCAGAAAGTATAACAAAATAAAACCATGGTACACTGGTACAATGTTAGAAAGGGAAAAAAGACACCTCTGAATGTATTAGTACTTCATAAAGAGGAACTTATGGATTTGAGAATGAAGCAAAATAAAAAGATTAATTCCTGCATTATTCTAAATACAAAAAAAATAAATAAATAAACCTCAAAAAATCTTCATGGATTCAAATATTAACATACCCCAAATCAAACTATCTCAGTATAAACTATAATACAAATTACTATTCATACATTATTGCATGAGTCAAAGACAGGAAACAAAGGCATTATTTTTATATTCACTGTTCATGAAATGATAGAAGAGGTATTGTTAAGAAGAGAGTTCACTCACAATGAATCTATAGATTTAACAAAATTGCAATCAAAATCCTAACAAATTATTTTGTAGATATTGCCAAACTGATAAAAAAGTAAAGACATAAACTAGTTAACATAATACTGAAGAAATGGAACAAAATTAGAGTACTCACACTGCCTGATTTCATGACTTATTACAAAACTACAGTTAACAGGGCAGGGTGTTATTGGTTAAAATATATATATATATATATATATATATATATATATATATATATATATAATCTAGATTAATGAAACCAAATAGAGATCCCAAAAATAGACCCATACATATATAATCAATTGATCTTTAACCAATGGGCAAAGAAAATTCAATGAAGAAAGAAAGTATTTTCAACAAGTGGTGCTGGGACAATCAGACATTATTAAGAGATAAAAACAAACAAACAAACAAACAAAACAAAAAGAAAGAAACTAGACACAGATCTTACATCTGTCACAAAGAAAAGAACCCAAAATGGATCATAGACCTAAATATAAAACAGAAAACTATAAAAGTTCTAGAAGAAAACATAGAAAATATAAATGACCATGGGTTTGGTGATGGGTTTTCAGATACAACCCAAAAGCCTGATCAGTGAAAGAAAAATTAAAGTTAGACTTTATTAAATTAAAATTTTCTTCTGTGCAAAATATGCTGTATGAAGAATGAAAATACAAACCACAAACTGGGAGAAAATATGTGTGAAACACATATATGATAAAGGAGTTGTGTTTAAATAGACAAAACTCATTAAACACTCAACAATAAAAAAAAATTAAAATGGGCTAATATGCTCAACAGACACCCACCAAGAAGATATGCAGATTAAAAACAAGCATATAAAAATATGCTCAACATCATCCTATAACTAGGGGACTGGAAATTTAAACAATAATGAGGTACCACTTGACACCTATTAGAATGATTAAGATCCAAAAAATGTAACTATACCATATGCTGGCAAGGATTTAGAGCCAGAGGAACTCTATTTCATTGCTGGTGGAAATGCAAAATGGTTCTTCTACCTTAGAAGACAGTTTAGCAGTTTCTTACAAAGCTTAACATTTTTACAATACCAACCTGCAATCATGCACCTAGGTAATTATCCAAATTAATTGAAACTTTATGTTCACATAAAAACCTGCATGCAGTGTCTGTAAAGCTATATTCACAATCACATAGAAGCAACCAAAATGTTTTTCAATAGGTGAGTTGATAAACTGTGGTGCATCCATATAATGACATATTATGCAGTGATTTAAAATAAATAAGATATTAAGCCACAATAAGATGTACAAACCTTCAAAACATATTGCTACATGAAAGAAGCAGTCAGAAAAGACTACATACTACATGATTCCAACTACATAACATTCTATAAATAGGAAAAAGGAGACAGTAAAAAGATCAGCGGTTGCTAGGACTCTGGGAGTGGGTTAAATAGGTGAAACACAGGAGTATTTTAGGGGAATAAAACTATTCCGTATGATACTGTAATGGTGGATATATGATATTATGTATTGGTTAAAATCTATAGAACTTACCAGAACAAAAAGTGAAGATTAATATATGCAAACTTTTGTAAAAACCTCATTTAAGACATCAAGGGATCCTAGGATAAAAAGTAGATGGTGGCAAAGACTTTGCTATTTCAAATGTATGAAACAATCTCATTGAAGTGGTTGGGAGGAAAAGATGCTGACTTAAGTAACTATGGAAATGAGTGGAATTACAAGACTAAAGTCGAAAGAATTGCACATAAGTACTGCATTTAGTTAATAAAATAGTTTTCCATGAAGGAATGGGCTAACAGATCTGATACCACTAATACATACTATACATATACACTAAAATTGAACAATTTAGTAATTGGATGGCAGATAGTGCAAGCTAGTTTTCTTGCTATTTGGAGTGGGAATTACCAGATAATTAAGAGAAAAGGTTAGAATGATCCATATGTTAATAAATTAGATTTGGAGATATCAGTATAAACTCTTGTGTGCCTTAATATAGATACAGTTACATACAGAAATATGTATATATTTGTATAATACACTGGTTAGTATAAATGCATTTCTTTGCTCCATTAGCTGACAGGGCCTAGAAACAATGACACCCTAGTAGAAACGAACATATCTAGTATCCATAGCTTGATTTCTCATACCATTCTCCAATTATTTAAAAATAGTTTATATGTTGAACTCCTGCCTTTAGAGCTGATGCAGAGAATATACAAAAACGTGGAGGTTTAGAACATCTAAAAGTGGCAAAATGTAAGCAAATTCTCAGAAAATACAAAAACAAAAAACCAGTATTAGTAGAGGTATGTCAAGGATCTTACTGAAAAAGCTCCCAGTATCCAAAACTCAAACAGTATGAACAATAAAATAAAGTAATATTGGATTATACTCCAAACTATAAAATAATTATCCATGTGCCCATAATAATATAAATAAATGAAAATGATTAGATAAATAAATATAAGACATGAATCAAATCTCCCATACAGAATTTCAAGTATTTTATGTAGATATTCCACATTCAAGGAAAGGGAGCATAGCAACTTATTTTTTATTTGCAGGCTGTACAAAGTAGAAAAGGAGAGAGAGGAACTTTATAGTGGAGAATTCTGGAAAACACTACTTTGCCAGGTGATCAAGGTCAATAGCAACAGTAATAAATTATTTTGATAGCATGTATCTCTGACACATTATGATGAAAATGGTACTTTGTCTATGAAGTCTTTTTCTTAAAAACCTATAACTCTAACCACGAAAAGACATCAGACAAATTCCAATAGAAGCATTCTACAAAATACTAATCACTACTCTTTAAAACTGACTAGGTCATCAAAAAACAAGGAAAATCTGAGAAACTGTCATAACAAAGATGAACCTGAGATGTGACAATTAAAGGTAATGTGGATCCTACCTGGGATACTGAAACAGAAAAAGGATAGTAGGTAAACAACTAAAGAAATCTAAATAAAGTATGGATTTTATGACAATGTATCAACAGTGATTCATTAATTGTGATAAATATATCATAAAGGAAAGTGTTAATATGAGGGAAACTATTCTCTCTCAATTTTTATGTAAATCTAAAACTGTTCTAACAATAAAGGTTATTATAAAACAAAATTTACAGTTTTAACATGTAATGTCTTCTAAGAATTAATTTTAAAAGATAAACAAAAAATTTTAAATCTATGTATAAATATATCTAGCTAGCTAGCTAGCTATAGCCACATATAAATGTATATATATATATATATATGCAATTTCCAAAATATGAATCACTAATAAGCTTAAGAATACATTTCAGTCAGTAGTAACAGTAATCAAAGAAATATTAATTAAAACAAACACAAAATTGTTGATTATCAAATCAGAAAAAATGTAGAAAATCTACAATCCTCTGCTAGTAAGAAAGTAAACTAAAACAATATTTTTGGAGAAAAAATTTCCAATATATCCAAACTTTAGCATTTAGGCTTCTACCACTAGACCCAGATAGTCTAATTCTAGTCAAACATTTTAAAGATTCATATTAATTTATTTCTGTGTAAAGATTTAGAAATACATTTTAAACTAAAACTAAATTTGCTCATTGGTTTTTATAAAATAGCAAAAAATAAAATGACCTAAATATTCAATAGGAGATGTGTTAAATAAATTATAGCTACACAATTGTACATAGCTACACAATAAAATATTATTCTGGAATTAAACATAATGTTTAGAAGCATATTAATGACTTGAAAAGTAAATTTAAAAATTTTTAAGTATTAAAAAACATATTTATACCATGATCTCAATATTATAAATTCAAATAAATATATGGTGTTTCCAGCCCTAAAGATGGCTCTCAGAACAATCTTGCTTCCTGGTGTTCAAAGACTGCCCTCCCACACTGAATCACAATAGATTGTACAACATTTGTATATGACAGCATTGTAGTGCATGACTTCCAAGGCTCGGTCATAAAGTATGAGAAAAAAACAGATCCTGTAGCCTGCAGACTGTGTTATGGACAATAAAAAGCCATAAAAAGAGTGTAAGAAGATAGAAGACATGATAATTTTTTGTGTCTTAGAAGAATTACTCTGAAATATCAGGTTGTAGGTGAGCAAAAGGAATGTAGGAGACCAGTTAAATTATTTAGTGAAGAGAGAATCATCGTTTTATGATGAGCAGAGATGATGAATTCTCATTCACTTTTTGCTGATAAATGACAAACAACAGACACAACTTTATCATTTATTCCTCAAAAAAAGTATAGGATCAATAAAATAATTTTGAATAATATTTTTATTTTAAATGTTAATTTTAGATATGGTATCTTAATGAAAAATCTAACAATGAAAAATTTAATATACTTAAAACAAAAGAATACATTTCAGAATGATGTTAAAATAAAATAATTCTGTTGATCAATTTGATATATAACTTAATGCTTGTTTTGCATGGCAGCTATAATTAACAAATATTTTTAAATAAATGTAAGTACTTCTGTTTTTAAAATTCAGTTTGTCTTCTAAAGTAATAAATATGTAATAAATATATCAAAATATATAAAATGAGATTTAAAAAACTTACTAAATTTGGCAAATAAGTTCCAGTGAATGTTTATGGTGGATTTTATATTTTGTTTTTTTCATACATTATATAGGTTTTGCCTGAAGTCTTGACTTGGCAGCTATAACTTTTCTTAAACTTGACAGTGATAATGGTGTCCCAGGTCTCAAGATAATTTGGAGAAATCACTAATCATCTACAACAAAAATGATTTTGAAATAAATATATTTATGAGGTAGAATCATGACAAATATAAATAGCAATTTTTTAAGAATATGATCAATATTAACTCGTTATCATTCCATACTGCTGCCTCCATTTCACAGTGAAAATTATGTGGAAATTAGAAAATCAGTTATAATGAAATAAGTTGGTTTCAGTTTCCAAAGCCATGTGATCCTGCACCAAAAAAATAACACATTTATTATATATGAATAATCCAGACAAATTAGTCACTTGGGAATGTCAAAATTGAATTCTGAATGGAGATATGGCCAACAGAAAAAGCATTTGAAAAAAATGAGCTAATCAGACTCTAAGAAATTTTGCTACTGTCTGGCCATCATTCTCTTCTTTCTCAGAGGAATCAGGACTAAATATCATTAAGAGTTCCTGACAGCATCTGGATTTGCTTTTTGGGTAATGGAAAATTAGATCATAAATGATCACAGATAAATCTTACCTCATAAATCCAATTAAAAGTGACAGATAACTGTAAGTGTAACACCTAGATTATAATTACAGAAATAGAGCATAATTTTATTTGTTCTAAGACATGATCATTTACGTGCCTCATGTAGAAATTGTGGGGGTGAGCAAATATTTAGATTGGAGACTTGTCTCAATTATAAAACTATTTCCATGAGTTCCATTAGAATGTTCTTTAAGCCAATGCCAGTCTCTTAAATATCTTTCATTATTAGTAAAGTGTGTCTGTGCATGTGCACTTGCATGTGTGATCCAGGGAAGTATATGTACCAAGATAAAAGGAAAAAATTTACTCTTCTACTAATATTATATGCCTAGAGAAATTCTAATTTCTTCAATCCTGTAAATCCAACTTTGACTCCGTGTCCACAATTCATAACATAACCATGTGTACAAATCCCATCTCATAGTCCAAACAAATTCCTCTCTTAACCTCCAAGAAAAAATATAATTGAGCTTACATGTCACTTACATTGGGTAATATATTTTTAAAGTATAATATTAAAATAACAATAACAACGCAGAAACTTATTGCTTGGACAGCTGAAATCCAGTCATCATATCCAGAAGAACAGAAAGATGGAATGTAAGCACTGAGTGTGCAGGAGGGACTGAGATGCCTGTGATCAGGTAACATTAATTCACACTATTCAATCAGTAAACATACATACTGTAGTCCATCAGATTACTCTGGAAGAAACCTTAGAGTTTACATATTATTCTAATCCTTCTGCCTTGCAAAAGCTGGAATGGAGTCCAAGTAAAGATTTGTCTTTGATTCTTCACTATCTAGTGGCTAAAATTTGATAAAAATTAATGTCTCTTGTTGTCTATTTCAGTTTTCACTTGTTATAATTATTATTTAACTTAAAAATACTGATTTAAAATTAGTTACATCCATAACAAATTTGACTCTTCCTTCATTTCTAACCATAAAATCTTTCTGTTATATGAAACCATATTTACATTTACTTATATTGCCACCAAATGTTTCTGATTGACATAAGCAATCAATAATAGTGTCAGAAACACAAAAATATAGATTGATAGAAACATAGCCATTTCAGTGGTATCTTATAAACAGAACTTGGGTGTTCTGAAATATTTACTGGGTCAGTGAAGCGCTGCGAGTAAGAAAGTTTGTTATACACTAAAGTTTTCTTCCTTAAACTCTTATGTTTCCCTAGTAGACATAACTACATCATATTCTACAGTGGTAATGAACAAGCCCAGTTCAAGTAGTGGTCATTAAGTAGTGATATAAAGAGTTAACATAAAATTTTAAAACAGAAAACTAGAATAATCAAAAAAGAAACTCAATGGGCTCAACAGCAGAATGAAGAGGAGAAAGTAAGCATTCAGTAAACTCAAAGATAGAATAGAAATTACCTAATCTAAACAACAGAGAGAAAACATACTGGAAAACAAAAAAGAAATAATTGATCCTTAGGGACAGAAGACCTAACATTTTTGCCATTGGTGTCTCAGAAACAAAGGGTAAAGAGGGTAGAACAGAAAAAGTATTTGAAGAAACAATGGCTAATAATGTCCCAGATATGTTTACTGAGCTCACGTAAACTGTTCTTCAGGGAGAAGCCTGCACTAAGGCGCCTGCCTCTACCATGTTCCTGCAGTCTGAGCCAGACCTCATAAAGGCGACTGAGATTGTATTTCAACCAATGGGACTGAGGTTTTCCCAATCCAATTGGAGCTGTGCAGCTATATTCCAACTCAGCATCTACACTGACCAATCAACATGGCTCCATTCTGACCAATCAGGACAGTGCTTTTTGGACTAGACTGTGAGGATTTGAAGTCCTTGTTTGCATGAGGATGCACCAATCAGGATCAAGGAGCAGGGACTTCTCTCTATATGTCATCCTACCTCTAGCTTAAAGAGCCCACTTTCCCTTTCCACCAAAGACTGAAGATTGTGTCCTCTTGGCTGGTACTGAAACACAGAAGATGTCTTGCCTCACCAGAGAGGAATAGAGTAAATCAAAGCACTGCAGGCAGAGTAAACTGGAGCAGACTGGACCACACTGGATCCTAGCATAGTTGTCTACCCAGAGAGATGACTTGCTGGAGGGAGAGCAGCCTAAGAGCAGCCTACCTCCAGGGCCACCTCTCCTGAGGGCCCCCTCACTGCCTCACAGCCATGCTGTTCCACAGCTATGCTATCTCATAACTGAACTGAACCACTATTGAGTTCTATTGTAGCAGTGCTGTTCTCCAGTTTTGCAATATCACAATTGAGTTGTTTGTACTGAATAGTTTTCTTCTTCACAACACCCCAAATTAGGGACGCCTGTTGGCATTGAATGGGTACCTTAACAGATACTTCATTGAAGAGAATATATAGGTGGCAATATAAGCATATGAAAAGATGTTCCACATCATATGTCATCAGGGAAACATCAATAAAAAAAAATCGGGATACTACACACCTATTAGAATGGCCAAAATCCAGAACACTGACTATACCAAATGCTGTTGGAGATGTGGAGCAACAAGAACCCTCATACATTGCTGGTGGGAATGCAAAACGGTATAGCCATTTTAGAAGAGAGTTTGGTAGTTTCCTACAAAACAAAACATATTCTTGCAATATGATCCAACATCATACTCCTTGGTATTTAGCCTAAGGAATTGAAAACTTAAGTCCACACAAAAACCTTCATATGGATGTTTATAGCAGCTTTATTCATAATTGCCAAAGCTTTGAAATAACCACAAAGTTTTTTAGTAAGTAAATGAATAAACTGTATTACATTGAAACAATGGAATGTAATTCAACACTAAAAAGAAATGACCTATCAAGTCTTGAAAAGGCATGAAGGAAACTGAAATGCTTGTTACTAAGTAACAGTAAAGTCTGAAAAGACTATATACTGTATAATTGAACCATATGGCATACTGGGAAAAGAAAAATTATGGAGACAATAAATTAGGGGTTGCCAGAAAATAGATAAATAGGCAGAGCACAGAGGACTTTTAGAGTGACAATACTCTATATATTATAATGATGGCTATATGCCATTATACATTTGTCCAAACTCATTGAAAGTATAAAATGTGTCAAGGTAGGTTTGTCCTTGGTAAAGTACACACACACACACACACATACACACACATACACATATATATGTCATTCTGGCAAGTGTTGTTGATAATGGTGAGGTTATGTATGCATGTGGGCAGAGTGTATAAGAGACATTTCTATAACTTTCTCTTAATTTTGTTGTAAGCCTAAAACTTCTAAAAATAAAACCTTTAATATATATTTTATAATATATATATATGTATGTACAAACTGTTCTAAAAATAAAAACTTCAATATGTGTATATTTTATTACATATGTATATACATACACACACAAGAAAAATATCTCTGCAATCAGAAGCAAAACTTTTTAGGAAATAAAATGAAAAAAAAAAACAAAATAAAATAGAATACTAGTTTTAAAGTGAGATTTTATATTCCTAATAGTCAAATAGAAAATATTATATTGGCATTTATTTTAAAATAGATGCACTATACATGTTTAAATTTCTAAAGTCATATTGAAAGTTGATGAAAAAATCTTAACATAGTGATGAAGTTATTTATTAATTTTCCAGAACCCCAGGTAAATTAATAATGACACACAGTTAAAGCTGTACTCATCATGTTACAAGTGTAAAGAATAAAAATTTCAGTGCTTTAAAAATAATTTCTACTCAATTTATTATAAGACCTCTTTCTGGTTTAAATATTTAGGTGAAAATTGCAGGAACATTCTATGGGAATGGTTTGAAGAGCTTTGAGAATATCATAAATATCCCTGTGCTCTCCACCCCCAACTTTTTACCTCTTTGCTTACCATCTGCATTTAATAGATAATGAATGTATGATTTTGCATAGAGTGATTCAACAGGGAAATGACTTTTCATGCTTATTATTCAATAGCTATTTCATGAGTGTATATCTTGTAGCTGTTTACTATATATAATGAATACAAAGGTTTAAGTTAGTTCTTGCCTGAAAGAAGCTTACCATCTACTTACATCTTTAATTAAACAACCACAAAATAATATATGTTTTTAAAATAAAGACTATCACTTCAACTCTGGATTAAATAGAAGAGCTCCCACAGAGAAATCATAGATTTTATGGTCAGCCATTAAATTCATTATGTTCCTGCTAACCTAGCCACTCAATCACATAGCAGGTAAATGTAGATTTAATTGTTGAGAAGGAGGAGCTACTTTTATAGCTACAGAATTTAAAAAGTACTTTTGTTTTGATAACAAATCTGCTTTATTATTTTATTTGAAAAGCACAAGATAGTATATTATTAGGAATGTAATCTATAATGGAATGCTTCTCAACCTGGGGCAATTTTTGCCCTCTCTTCCTTAATTCACAGAACATTTTAGCAGGGCCTGGAGAAAATTTTCTTATCACAACTATCGGCATCTACTGGTGCTGTTGCCACCTAGTGAGTAGAGAGAACTAGGATGCTGCTAAACATTCTCCAATGCACAAGCAGTACCCACAACAAAGAATTAGCTGTCCCAAAATGTCAAAAGTGTCTAGGTTAAGAAACCTTTCTTTAAAGAAAGATTTTTCCCACCCCCAACATATTTCCTAAACTTTGTAGTTCTCACAGTGACCTGGAAATCATCACTATAGGTCCTTTTAAGTTGATAAGGTGCTCCAAGCTTAAACTAGCTTAATTCACATAGAGAATCAATGATGGCTCAAGTTAGGACTTATTTATATGAGCTTCCTGACCAATTCTTTCAGGAATTACAAAGTAATAGCATGGAAGATGTATCTGAGTTTACTATCAGAAAACAAATGTTAATTATATATATATATATATATATATATATATATATATACACACACACACATATATATGCATATATATGTATGTATATACATATATATGTTATATTATATATATGTGTGTATATATACACACACAATATACATATGTATACATACATATACATATGTATATGTGTCTATATATATTCCCCTCATAATGTAATTTACACAGTTGAATAAAAATCAAGTTCACTAAACTAAGGAAGTTAAGAAGCCTCCTTATAACATTACTTTTCTAACACTCCTAGGTCACAGGGCATAAAAAACAGGAATAAACATGTCTAAACCAATCTACATAATGGCATAATCAGTTATCAGGCTCCACTTTTCTACTTCCATACTAGATCCATACTGGTTATCAAATTTATTCAGATATTAGAAGTCAAGCTTTAAAAACAAAATAAAGGTCCATGATTCAAAAAAAAAAAAGTAGTAATTCATTCCAGTGTCAGTTTCTAAAAACTCTGACCAAGGGAGTATTCTATTACATCCACTCCAACCCTCACCATTTAAAAAGTTCAAACAATACTGTCACCTATTTTTGATAATTTAAAATATATTCTATAATGAACTATGTGCTATCTGAGCTCCGATCTTTCCTTTATTTCATTTTGTTGTTTGTTTTTGTTCTGGTTTTCCTTCAGGAGGAGTCAAGATCGTTAGGATTTAAATCTCTGCTGGGAAGAAATCTAGGACCTCAAAAGCAAATACTGTTAAATCCTCTCAGATATATGCCCTCAGGAAGGCTAAAGAGAAAATAAAGTCATAAAAGCTTTTAAAATCATTTTCATCCCTAGTCAGAAGGACAGCAAAAGTATGCATAGTAATAGGGGCTGCCCATGTAAATATGTAAATAAACTCTCCAATTGGCAAGGCATCTATAAACTAGGTTTAGTTATGGCTTCCTTTGAATGGGTTTTGTTAGAGTTAAGTGCTTTGTGATCAGTGAATGGAAGCTGAGATAAAAAAACTATAAAGAAAATAAACTCTTTGCCTTTAAATAGAAGTGAGTGGTTCCAGTTTCCTTTTACAAGACTGAAGGGCTGTTGCACATATTAAATTTGCTGCATAGCTCCATCCCTGGTCACAGAAATCCACACACCCCCGCCCCCCACTGAAGATGTCAGATCTCTGGGAAACAGCAGTTACAAAAGGATGCTTTTCTTAGCTTGTACTAGAAAACGCTGGCACCCCATCTTTGCATAAAATAACACTAAACTGAGTCACAATGCCGGAAGCTGTGCCTTCTGCTTCTCTTCAAAGGGATCTAGATCATTTCTAGAGAAAATCCTAAATAATACTGCATAGTTTTGTCCATGTACATGACAGGTCGATTTTTCTAATCCCCGTTCGCCCTAGATAATTTTAAGCTTTATCCATCAGTGTACCACGCAAGAAAGAAAAAATGCAGTTAACAAGATGACAGTGTTATCTAGGTACTTGGCATCAATATAAGCAGGAGTCTGTCATTTGACAATTATTTTCCTAGCATACCAGACGGTAAAGAAAATGTTTTCATTCATCCGCAAATGGCTAACATTTTATTGATGTTTCAAAATGTAGTTGAATACCATTGCACTTTCAATTTCCGAGCCAGGTTTGAGAGGTAAGCGTGAATTCTAATAACATCAGTAACTCCTGCTGCAAACATCTCGATTAATTGCTGAGCCTTAGAGTGTCAGTTCGGCGGGGAGGTGGTTATATTGTCAATTACTCTGGTGGTCACAGGTGATGGGAACCCTTCCTTTTCCCACACATCCTCCTGCACCGCGATAAAAATCACTACCAGTACCGTTACCGCCAAGCAAAACGACTCCCTGCCTGCCTCATAAAGAGCTCAGTCTGGGGAGGCAGCCGGAAGCTGACCCCTGCAGTGATTATTGCTTCTGCGCGCTTTGCTAAATAACCCTGCTAGCATTGTAGAAAAGGAGTTAGGGATGTGAGATGTTTTGCTTTATTTATTTCCCCCAAGAGAAGAAGGACTGGGGTCAGGCAAAGAAAATCTTTAAAGACCGCTTAAGGGGGTAAGGAATGGTGGGAGAGAAGAATGAATAGGGGTAGTAAGCATATTTTTTTTAATTATTATACTTATTTCTCTCCTTTACTTCTCCGCTCTGTTTCTCAAACTCTTCACTGAACAAGACTGATTGGAGTAACTGCTATTGACTCCAACCTTGGTTCTCGTATTGATCTGCAAATGGCTCGGAACAGCTAAAGGTTCTCGAATCTAGAAATGAGTTCGAGAAGGAAAGAAGCAGAAAATGTAGGGGGCGGGCCCAAGTTCAGCACCCCACTCTGCGGTGGGCTAGGAGAGCGGCTCGCAACTATGGGGCGAGCGGCTAAGGGGCTGCAGCGCGGAAAGGTAGGTAGCGGTTCTGCGTGGAGGTGTAGGAAGCCTGCTCAACCTGTTTTGGAGGCTGTTAAAAAATATATATAATCCTGAGAGTCAAATCCGTAACTCTGCCCTGCCTAGATACGGATGGGCTGATCATTGCGCCTGATAGGCTCAAACGGGTTAAACTGCCTCTTACATAACAGGACTGCCTGGCTCTACACAATTAAAACACTTGATTGCAGTCTCTTCCCGACTCTGCAGTCCGGCACAACCCGACCGGTGCGTCCTAGCGCGCCTGCGTGCAGCGCGCGCACAGGCCCCGCGCACGCGACTCGCGCGCTTCCACGTGTGCGCGCATACTATACACACACACACTCCGCTTTGACCACACTTCTCTCTCACACACACACAATTTAGAGTCAACACACAGAAGGGCGGGGGGCACCCTCCAAACTATATTGACTGACCCAGTACACACTCCAGCAAGGCCTTTCATGGACACCCCTCATGCCTGCTTAAAAAGCATCCCCCGCCACGGTCCCTACCTATTTCCGAAAAGAGATAAAGAGTAAACTAGTTGGTCGCTGGTTAACTGCAGCTCGGCCGCCCAGCAGGGAATAAAAATAAATAAATAAATAAATAAAACAAATAAACAACAAAACCTGACAGTCCCAGCGTCATGATGGCGCCGACCACAACTTGGAAGACTTTAAAGTTACGGTGCCTCTAGAGGTAAAACGTACAGGAGAGGGAAAGCAATGCGCCCCTCTGCTCTCTTCACCTCGGACCGACACGGAGACTTTTCTAGCAAAGCGTCCCTCTAGAGCATTTGACAGGAAGGGAAGCGTTCTGTTTACGATGCATCTCTTTTCCCCTCAGTTTGCATAATTGTGATCTACCTCCTCCTGATACATTTTTTCGTTTTCTTTCTTTTCTTTCCTTTTTTTTTTTTTCTCCCTTCATTTTTCCCCCTCCCTGCTGCATCCCCAGTCCCCGGGCGGGGTTGCTAAGGAAACGGCCGCTTGGCAACGCGCGCGAGCCCGGGGGCCGCCGGCCGCCACTGCGCCCCGCGCTGCTTCTGCTGCTGCTGCTGCTGCTGCTGCTACTGGTGCTGCGATTGCAACCGCCGCTGCCGCTCGCCCTGCCTCCGCTGTCGCCGCGCCTCCTCCCTCACTCGCCGGCGCGCTCGCCTCCTCACTAGATGGTGTGCGAGCCGCCCGAGAATTAGACACACTCCGGACTCGGCCAAAAGCAACCGAGAGGAGGTGTAGTGTGGTGCCAGGGGGTGGGAGGGGAGGGAGGGTGGGAAAGCGAAGAGGAGGAGGGGAGGCAAAAAAGAGAGAAACAACACCCAACAACTAGCGGGGGGAAAGAAAGAAAAGAAACCCACCCACCCACCAAAAAAAAAAAAAAAAAAAAAAAGGAAAAAAGGAAAAAAAAAGAAAAAGAAAAAAAATCCTGTGGCGCGCCGCCTGGTTCCCGGGAAGACTCGCCAGCACCAAGGGGTGGGGGAGTGCGAGCTGAAAGCTTCTGGAGAGTGAGCAGCCCTAGCAGGGATGGACATGATGCTGTTGGTGCAGGGTGCTTGTTGCTCGAACCAGTGGCTGGCGGCGGTGCTCCTCAGCCTGTGCTGCCTACTACCCTCCTGCCTCCCGGCTGGACAGAGTGTGGACTTCCCCTGGGCGGCCGTGGACAACATGATGGTCAGAAAAGGGGACACGGCGGTGCTTAGGTAGGAAGAACGGCGTGCTTTTCGTACTTATCTCAGTCTATCTTTCTCTCTCTCTTTCCACTCCTTTTGCCTTCTTTTTAAAACGAGTAATAATGTTGGTGGTGATCACTGTCAAAAGACCACATCTCATGAAATCCAAGTGTTGATTCTGCCCCAGCCCTGGTCCCTTTAAGCTGGGGCAGGTAGCAAGCTGGACTCGTGATGCTAAAGCACTTTGCCTGAACGCCAAGTAGCCCCGGGATGAGTGAAAGAGTGGTTTAGGAGGGGCAGGTACCACGTTGAAACTCAATTCACAAGGTCTCTGTTTTACTGTCATGGGGTACTCTTCGAGAGTCTGACAAGTTTATCAGGTTTGTTTCTTTTTTACTATAGCCTAAGTCACTTTTTCAGACTGCTGGCGTCCTGCTCCCATTTATTTTCCCTCTCCCTTGGACACTTAGGCTTAATTGCTCCTCTTCCGCTTTCTATCTTTCCTTTTACTGCTTTCTTCTTTTTTTCCTTCCTCTCTCTCTTTTTTTTCCATTTTCCTACTCTTTACTCTTTACAGTCCATTGCCTCTTTCCTCCCCCTTTCTATTTTCTCTCTTTTCTTTCCTCCCTTTTCTATTTTCTTTTTTTTATATCTCCACCAGTCTAATTTCTGATTCTTTTATTTAAGCCCATTTCCTTCACTCTTCACCCTTCTCTATTCCCCATTTTTCTTCCTCATTTATGTTCCTATTCTGTAATCTTGTCATCTCTTTTTTTTCAACTCACACACTCTACCTCTCTCCCTGTATCCTTTCTCATCCCTGTCACACACACGCCTTTTCCCTCTAACCCCTTTGAGTACCATTTTTTTTTCACCCTCACAAATCTCTTTTCTTAAACATACTCTCTCTTTCACATCCTCACACACATTGGCACTTCCATGCTCTAACAACCACTTTCACATTCAGATTATCTTTTACTGTTAAAAAGGCACACACTTCTTCACGGTTCCACACACTGTCACTCACATATGCTCACACATAGTCTCTCTCTCTGGCTCCTCTCTGTTTTCTCTTTCTCCTCTTTCTTCTCTCCATCCTCCCTTCTTCCATCTTCAGTTTTACTTCTTTTTCTCACTCTCTCTTTTTTCTTTCTTTCCCCTAAGCTTGAGCACTGAAATGTTTTGTCATTAATAACATCCATAACCTGATGTTATCCCTAAGCAACACTGCAAAGTGAGCCTCTGGAAACATTTTCTCTTCTGTAAAAATATAAATTGATGATCAGCAGTGCTAGACCTAAACAAAGCTAAACTCCCCTTATTCTTTCATTTCCCATCACCCTCCCTTCTTCTCCTGGCACTCCCACCTGACGTACACCTCAAATCTCCCTGAAAGATCTTCTTTCTCTCCACTGGGTGGTAGTTGGCTTATAAGTGTGGATTGTACAAAATCAGTATATATGGCATGTCTAAGATGAAAGAGAGTGAGATATGTTCTGTTTGGATCATGCAACATAATTTAAATTTATTGATCTGGGACCTGGGTGTGGTATATGACTTATACCTTCTGAAACATACATGAGTCCAAATTTCTGTGGAACATTAGTATAGTAGCTAATATACACTAATGCTTTTATAATACATTTTGTTATCTTTACTATAAATACAAAATGCCACTAGGTATACACAAAAGTAACTAATAATTTGTTATAACTTAGTAAAATACCTTTTCATTGTTGGCAAAAGCAATGAACTGTTTGTAACATAGAGGATATAAATTAAACTCATATTTATGTTCTTTATATTAAGTTTGTTTTAGAAGTTGGAACAATAGTGGTAAGGACAAAACACTATTTCCAGAGGCTGCAAACATATGTTATGAGAGTTACAATCTATATTTTGTAGCAGCGTATTGCATATTTTATAATGAGCATTAATATTTTCAACCTAAAGGTTTGATAAACTTTTGTTTGTCTTTTGATGACATATCTTGGCATTTTGTTTCTAATAAACAATCTAATAAATGTTATGGCTAATTAAAATCTCTGAACCCACAGTTTACTTCTAGGACCTATGTGTGTAGTTCAACCATTGCTTCCAATACTGAAGCTTCTCTAACTAATAGGGACAATATCTTTCCAGTGTTGTTGGTTTGGTGCAGTCCTTGTTTACTTGTGTGCACTGTACCTCATCCATTTTTTTTCTTTATCTTGAGTTTTGTAATATCTTGTTTTGGGGCACTTTTGACTTTTAAACTTCTTAAAGAGAATAGAATCTCTATCTCTTCTAAATGACATTTCTAACTAAATACAGTGTTTATTTTTTTAATAAACAGAATCTTTTTTTTTGGTCGTGTGCAACAGAAATCTGATCTGCATTACTTTTTATTTAGAGTAATTTGCTTATAATAATTCTAGAATTCCCTAGGGAGTATCTCATTTTTTAAAACCTTTTTACATTGTCTATAGGTTTTATACTATTTTAACATATATCTTTTCAAGAAATTCTGTTATTTTTTTAACTCCTCTTCTGCAACTGGTATTTACTCTATTCATAGAGCAATTCAGACAGACTTAAAGGCTAATTGAGTATGTATAAGTCCGGTGACATTTTTCATCAAAAGTAATATCACAGAGTCATATTGCATGTTTTTGCTTTGGATACTTAGAATTATATTTGATGTTACCCTGTAACTCATTAGAAAATAAAACAAACTAAACAAAATTTACCCTCAAAGGTACACACCCCTCATCGAAGTACAAAAATCTAGTGCTCAAGAGAATACTCTACTGAATTGCATTATATTATTTACTAAGCTTTACACAATATATCCATCCCTCAAAGTGTCTTTAATAAAAGGCAAATAGTGGCATAACAGTTATCAAATAACTTTAAGTGCTAAAGGCCTGAAAGTGCAAATGTGTCAGTCAGTGACTCTGTTGCTTATGGTTCCATTAATGAAACAGAAGTTTAAAGGTCAAATGATACATTTCTATCTCCTAAATGCCACAATGGCTGTTTGAGGAAAAAGAATCAAGAAAAACAAAACTTTCCTGAAGCAGCATTATAATAAAAGGAAAAATTCATTTTGTGATCTACTAACTATATCTATTATTTTGTAAATCAGTTTAAATAGAGGGCTTATAATGAAATTTCATTTAATAATTTCAACATTCTTATCATTTTGCCTTTTAAGGTTAGTGAAGCAATATATTAAATGTCAAAACATCCCTCACTTCCAATAATGTTATTCACTGATGAATCTCTAAAGAATTCACTTGAGCTATTTGGACTTTCTTGATAAAGTATTTAATGATGCATCTATTCAATAAAGTAACATTTGGTATTTCTTTATTTAAACTTTGGGTTTAAATCAATGTATAGATATCTAGAGTATATTGTAATTTGCTACAAACACAAATTAATATATTTATATTAAATGTTTATTTTAATTGCAAGTACATTTAATACATATTAATACTAATGCGATAATGATACTAATATATATTAGTATTTTATGCTTAACAAAACTTGTTAATCTCTATATGGAGAAATTAACTTTTTCTCTAGTCTTCAAATTGCATTTTGTAGTACATGAAAGATCTGAGTTAATGTGCCATCAGGTGACATAACAAAGAGCAGGAGGTGCTAGCATCACATTGATCACACTTCAGGACCCAGTATTTCTAGACCTGGAAAATCAAGGGGAACATAACTCTGCTCTGGATCAATACATAAATTTCAGATGACTTTTTAAATATAATTTTGCAGTTACTTTAATATGAGTCAATGACCTTATCCCTACCTTATTAAGAAACACAGTTACATTAACATGTCCAAAATGTTTAATATTCTTTGGAAATAATACAAGGAACATCCTCATTTACATCCTCCCAGTGTCTGAATATTTTAAAAAACACATGTCACTTTTAAACTAATTCTTTCAATCTGTTTCTCCTTTAATTTTTATGTATGAATTTTGTACATTTTAAGCCTCCTTCCTGATATGAATTCAAAACATTCTATTCTCTGCTTGTCATGCTTTAATCAAAGAAAGGAAGAGAGATTCTTTTCTTAAATGTGCTATCTTCTTTTACCTTAGCAAAGTTAAACACAACTGTCATTTTAATGCAATAGATTTGAATGGAAGTTATATGAGATCCTAATATGATACTGTAATAAGGAGGAAGACTTGCTTACAGCATACAACGTAAAGTACATTTCCACAGAAGTTATTTCCACTGAAAGACACAAAACTTTGTAAATGGATATAATAAGTATTTATTACTTCTCTGCCTATTTATCCAATACGTTTGCCTTTTGATTAGACTACATCAATTAATTTTGGTTTGAAATGTATACTACTAGATATAATAATGTAAATGATTTATGTATGAGAATATAGAATTAACATTAACTATAGAATCAAGTTTTCTGTATTTTGAGAATATCATTGAATAGTCCCACATTGTCTGTTGAGTTATTTTGTCTCATTAATGCATCACACATCCCAAATACACTGTTCAACTATATAGGTATTTTTTATTTGTAACATTGAGACATTATTTAAAAACTTATATGCTTATTAAATAATGTCATTAAACAAATATATTTAAAATTCTGATATTTTTTCTTCTCTAAAAATAGAAGGGGTAATAGGTTGTCATACTGAGTCAGTCTGGAAAAAGTGTATTCCAGAATATATAATAAAATGCTACAGTAATATCTATAGTGATTTCCAGAGCTGTTCTAGTAGAATGACTTATTGCTTGGTTTATTAATATACAATTATGTATTATATTAAAGAACAACATAATACTTTTAAAATTTATAAATAAATTTGTTTTTTGCCCCATCTTTTTAGTTCAGAAAAATTGATAAGCCCATGTGGCTATATAAATCTTTGAACACAACATGTCAATGATGTAGCTATTTTAAATAGATTCGCTTTACATTTAAACAACTTCATAAAATAAGTTAATTCTGCAATGCCTGACTTCTGAAGAGTTTAGAGAAGTGTTCACCTCCTATATGTGGCAGTTCTGGGTTGATTGACTAGCTCCAGCCTTCATCCCCCTGCTACTCTATGTTGTTGGAGATAGATGGTAGCATTAATCCCTCAGCTGCATTTCTCAGTTAGCTTTGCCAAGCTGTCTTCAGGCTGTTGTTGGCCAAAGATAGGAAGTTTTGGGAGAATGGAGGACACAATGAATAAGAAGTCAGGGTGTTGCTTTCCTCCTTCATTGCTTTGGGCAGTATTCAGTAGTGTCTCCATCCCTCACTGGAACCTCTTTGTTCCATCTTCTACTGGATGACTGGCTTTTGGGCTTCTGTTTTCTACCTCATCCCTTTGTTCCTTCATCCTAGGATCAGTAATGGATTCCTGCTGTTCTAACTGCTGGGTTTTCTTACTATCACCTGTTTGGCTTCTCAGCTTTTCCATCCCCTTCATAATCAGTTTCCTCCTTTAAGTTCCTTCTGTTTTAAATATCCGGAATGATTTAAGTTTTGCTGCTAGAACCCTAATTAATACAAAGTGAAAAGGAATAGTTTCAGTGATTTTAATTTTGTTTGATTAAATGACTTCTTTGCTCATGACATCATAAATGTTGCTTGCTAGCACTGGATATAATAGTTGTTTAAGGAGACATGTATAGGAGTTACCATAGCAACACTGGGGCATATTATAAACAAAAAAGATAGATATTGTTTTTTCCACCCCCAGATTATAAGAATAGCAAAACAAATTTATAAATATTAATTAAATATACAATTGAATGAATAATTTCTGTAGAAAAGTATATAATGTTGCAATGGAAGGGAAAATGAAGTTGATGGCTATATAATGGCAAAATTGAATAATAATGTATCTTTTATTTATTTATTTATTGGACTTAGCAAAAGAGAACTAGGGCTAAACTCTGCTTGTGGTGGGTATGTGGTCAAAATGCTGAGTTAATTCTTATAGTGTTGCCTGTTTAAATCAATGGGAATTAAAGGCCTTTTAAAAAACTGTAGCATAATACCTGAGAAGCTAATCGAAGTTTTCAGATTCTTAAGAAGTATAAAAGTATATTATTATAACAAGTATTTAACCACTGTAGAAATTAGTCTCTCAAGTCATTTGAATCTTTTGGTTAGAAATCAAGTAATTTGTCTACCATATCTTGTTCAAAATAGCATAAATTAAGACATTCTGAACATCACATAACTTACACAGAGGAACTAAGGGAATACAAAGTGAAAAGGAATGGGTAGTGATTTTAATGGGTAGTGATTTTTAAATTTCTTTTGTTTTTAATTTACTATCTCTGTTAACTGAGTTTTATATGATGTGGTGACCTTCTCCTTAACTTCCTCAAAAATACTTTCTGAAAGATATTTGTGTAGATGTCTGGCTCCCATATAAACAAGTAGTCATCGTAAAGTCCTTCTTTTGGTACATTTCTCCACACTTTTCACAAGAAAGATGTTAATTTAAAATCATCATTAATGAAATGACCCTCTCTTAGTGATGCTCAAGAGAGGATTTCTGAAATGGGAGGGAAGTTGCTTATAGATCTGTCATTCTATCCTTCCCATTATAAATTATCATTGACACTTTATAAGAGAAAATAAAATTTATCGTTCTGTTTTTCTCTAGGAGCATAATATTACCTGCCTCTTGGCTTTCGTGAAGGAAATTTTAAATTGGGTCACATGTTCTTTAATCAAGGTTTTTTTGTGTTTCAAATTCATCAGTGGAAACAAGAATTTTCCATACTGTTAGAAATAAAAGCTAATATATTTTACCTGGTTGTAATCAATATCAAATTAGATTTTAATTAGTTCACTGTATCTAAAAATGTATAATTCATACAATATTGAATAAATTTAATAATAATATAAAACTTTTTTATCTTTTGTTCAAATGTAGTTTCTGTTCCTTGCCATATCAATTTTGATTATCAAAATCGCTGGGTTTGTAAGCTCTGTGACTGTTGTTCATTTATCCTCAGGACCTTAACTGAGAACCTTGCATATATCAGGCTAACATCCACTATTATTTTAATTCATGAATTTATAGAAGGACAAGCAAAAAAATAAATGTATTTGTTCTTTAGTTTACTAATTATTTCAGATTTTAATACTGTGTTCGATCAGCATGCTTCTAGTGATTAAGTACCTTTTATTGAATCTGTATATTAATAGCTATGCCTTAAGTAATTTCTGGAGAAGTTCTAGACACATTGGATATATTAAGTGTCTTTAAATTGCAGGATACAACCTACTAATGAGTCTTGAAAAAAATATACTGGGTACTAAAGGTATTTTTTAAATAAAATATATTAAAATACAATAAATGGCATTATACTTAATAAAGGTAAGTATTATTTGATTAAACTTTCTTTGTGTGTATGTGTGCTGTGTCAAGAATTTAGGTGTATTTATCACTGTGGGTTTGTGGGTTTCAAAAGAAAAAGTTTGAAATGCAATGATATACTTGTAAAATTTTGAGATGTAGTTACAATTTTAAGAAGATTCAAGATTTTAAATTATATAGGAAGTCTTTTGCTATTTGCAATTATAATCAGCAGATAACAGAACAGTTCAAAGTAGCAAAATGTCTATTGTCACTTAACATTTTTTCTATTTCTACATCAACTCATGGATCCCCATCTTCATTTCTCCTACAGTTTCAATTAAATAAAATTGATAAAGGTACACAGGTAGAGAGAATTGGCTATTTGCTATAGATGAATAAATTTCAACTGTAAAAAGTAGCTACACACCCCACACTAGAGCAGAACTTTTGTATTTCAAACGTCCTCCAGAGGTAGGTCAACAGTACCTTATAAACCACAGGGTGTTAATACTAGCTGATAGAATTTTAATGTGGTCAGGTGGCTTTGATTTATAATGTTGAGGAGGTTATCTATTAGCATAGTGGTTTCTAAGCCATATCAAATTCTGAATCCTGAGAGAGAACCTTAGATGCTCTCAAGCATCCAGCTGGCATGGGAATTGGTCTTTTAATCACTTTCTCTAGGAAAAGAGGAATATAGGAAAGGAGGAATTTGGCAGTGTTGCCAGCATTAAGTGTTGCTATTTTGAACAGAAGCCAATATATTATACTTTCTGGATAGCTGGTAGTTTGTTCAATTTAAGGAAGATGTTTATAACTTTTTTCAGGCCAGAACTAAATTATTCTTTACTGAATTTCACTAAGTTGTTTGGACACAGGTCCAGTGCCCATGCTCACACTACAAAATAAGGTTTTTTTTTTTTTTTTAAAGCTGTAACTACTGCAGTAAGAAGTCTTGAAAGGTTTGAGAAGATTTAAAGGGCCAAAAGAAAATGTGTTCTGTTGTCTTTAGAAACCCCTTTCTTCTCATGGAACTAAATTAAATTTAGAGATATTAAAAGGATTTAGTAGATATTATGAACATAAGAGCTATAATCAAAAAGCAAGAGAGTATTGTTTATGTATTCTCTCCAGTAACATTACATATTATTGTAACAGGATATTAAGTGAATAAATCAACAAGATTATAAAGTTTTCCCAATCTTATAGATATACTATTTCTTATAGGAGAATATACTTAGATATATTTGATTTGCAAGTAATAACCTATTTTTAAATTAATGTCTTGGTAATTGATTAGTTGAATAGAAAATTGTATCTCTACTGCTTAACACATTGCTTGATACATTATTAGTGCTCAAAACCTGAACGTTAAGTGTAGGAATTGAAGATGAGAGAAAGGAAAAAAGAAAGGAAGGGAGAGATGAAAAAATATTTTGCTATATGAATGACTTCTAATTAAACTTCCTGAAATTTTAGATCACTGGGATTATAAAAAATTAAGCTCACAAACTGTATAATATGGAAGAGTTACAATAAAAAGGAATAAATTTCAATTTATGTAATTCATTACATGATTGGAATAATTCTAAACCTACGTCTTTCTGTGATGAAGTGATGTACATTTTACAAATAGAACTTCTAAAACCATATTTTACACTCAGATGTATGTCTGCCTTCCAAGTTACTGGTCCATTTATGTTTATTTCGAAAAAGAGATAGTAGCTCTGTACCTTGGACTGTAATGTGATAATATGTTTTGCTTTGGAATATGTTCACAAAAGGAAATTATATATAAATATTTGAATAACTGCTCACTTGTCTTCTTGAACATATGTCATTGATCAGTTTTTGCTCATACATCATTAATATGAAATAATAAATATAAAGATTGACTTTTGCTTATGCATAGAGTTTATCTTTTATTATAATTGTTTAATTGTATTGAAAAACCCATCATGCTTTGGGGTATCCAGAATGGGAGTGATGAGAGTTTGAGCTCTTACTTCTCTACTTACTGGCTATGTGATTTGAACAAATGCCCTACCCTCACTTAGTACTTCCCTAGCAAAACTACATGCATGATACTAAATAATGCTTGTAAAATACTAACACAGTACCTACCACATAGTTAGCATTATACTTATATTAGCTAATAATTCTATGCTACTTTTTTTCCCTAATCTTAATCTAAAATTTGTTAGCACTATTTACTTACTGATATAGGTCTATTTTTTTCCCATTTAAAATCATTGTACCAATTATTTGTGAACCCATTGTATAGTATTTGTTGAACATATACATATTTTTTTGTGATTTTGATAAAATAACATTTGTTCAGTAGTCTCCTGTGGTGTCAAATGGTGAGTCCTGGTTCAACAAAAGACCACAAAAAAAATTTAAATAGTGAAGTCTATTACTCACAGGTCTTGGAGGAAGTCCATGACACACCTGCAGAACTCACACAGGGAGGGAGGTCAAGGCGAGTTACACATGGAAGGAGTGGCAGGACCTGTGGCTTATGCTTTTACTAAAGTCTGTGTCTTAGGATTCTCTGGATAAGGCTGAATTGGTCAATTAAAACCAAAATGAATGGTGTTTTATCTAAGGTATGCGCAAAGGGGAGGCACACCAGGGGAAAGGAGAGGAACACCAGGGAAACTAGAGAATGTTGATGCTCACAAGGACTACTGAGGAAGTGATATCAGGAACTTAAATTTGCTTGCAAGTCTTCAAGCTATTATCTAGGACATGGGCTGAAAGGAGGGGCTAGTATCAGAGTTTAAGGTCTCTGTAGGCCTTTTGGCCATATAATATAAATGCCAAGCCAGCAACAGTGTGGAATAATTTAGCTAAACTCTTGACACTATATTTTAAAGATTCTACTTAATAGACAATTTGTATTTGTTGTTGTTGAGCCCATTAAGCAAGTGACAGAACTCCAAACCTGGAAGTAGAAACACACCAAAAAAGGTTTTAGTTATTAGGGTACAGACCTAGAACACTCAATTTCAATAGAACCATAAATTTTATGTTCAACAGACTGGTGGTGATTTAATTGACTTACCAGAAGTAAGGGATCACTGAAACTGGATAGCCATATGCAACATCGAGGATAGAAAAAGAAATGAGGAGACAGAAAAGAAATGAGGATTAGAAAGTACAATGTCATATCACTGAAGAAGTTAGAGGATGAAGATTAACATTTTTGACAGAGTTTAGAATGAAAGTGATAACTGGTGATAACATTGGAATAGTCAATAAGAGGGCTAGAATGAAAAAAAAAAATAGCCAGCTGTATATTCTACATGGGGTAGCAAATAAATATTTAGGATTAAATATGCCATTTTCATTTTTTATGATAGTCCATATGATAGAAGCAGTTCATATAAGCAAGAACTTTCTGTCTATACTGCCATTTTATCCATAGACAATAAATTCAGTAGAATCTCAGAAAATACAGAAGCTTGCTATAATTCTTCATATTTGCCAAATGCACAGAAGAATGATTTAAGTTCATAATCATGATAGAGCCATCAACATTATGATTCAAATTCAACTAATGCTCTTAGTACCTAATATATATGACACACCTTCATAACAATATACAATAAGGTATTGCTTTCTCAGTTTTATAGAAAAGTGACAGGTTTGGAAAGGTAAGGTAATTTGCCCCCACCTAGGACAGGTAGTGGCTGAGCTAGAATTCACATCTAGGTCATTTTATTCCAATCCTAGTGATTTTTCTACTCTCTGTTTCTCTAAGAGAAGTTCAAAACAATTGGTAAATTTATTGCATATTCAACTGTTAAACATTAATTAAGCACCATCTGCATTTTAACAACTGCTAAATTGACGATAAAAAAATCAAGATGTGTTATATTTTTAAAGAAATATGTTCAATTATTTTAAATGGGGTTAAGTACTTACCACATACAGATAGTAGTAAGCATTTAATAAATTGGAAAATAGTGAATTCTTAAAACTAAAAATATCTCATCCAGAATGATTTTATCCCTAATTATTATAAGCCACTGATAACACAAGAGAAAAAACCAGCTTTTGAATATCATTTATAGTTAGGCATTATGCATAGGTTATTTCATTGAATCTTAGGGACAACCTACAATTTTTCTACTTTGTGAGTTGAGAAACAAACTCACGGAAGGTGAATAACTTTCTGAACTTTAATAATGCTAGTAAATGACATAACCAAGATTTAATCTTAGGCTCGTGTGTCTTTTATTTTTTTTAAACCATGATATTTCCTTGGGCTTTTTGTATACTGTAGTCCTTAAGAAAAAGGAAAAACTATAATTGCTTGCTGCTGTAGTTTTCCAAGTCTCCAATTTAATCATTTGAATGCTGCTTTAGTATACCTCTAAACAGTGAAGCAAACTGATTTAGAACTTTCCTTCAAAAATATTTAGGTACTTAAACTATTGAGCATCATTATTGTCAAAGATAGATGGAAAAATCAAACAATAAACAAAATCAGAGAACTAAAAAAGATGCTTTTATTACAATTTCATTAAACATGTAACATGTTATAGACTCATGTTTAATTGCAGTCAATGTATCAAATTAAATATATTGAAATTAGGTTGCCTTTTTCTGCTAGCTAGTAGATGAGATATACTATAGTTTATAGCCAATTGGAGCAAAAACTTGTTTTTATTTGATACCGTGTAATTTAAGAATCTTCTTTAATTTAATATCCACCTTCAATAGATTTTACATATACCTCTAAGAGGAGAGTAAATTTCACAATGACTTATTTCTTAGCTATCCAAAACTTTCCCAATATAAAGTCCTATTTTTGTCTCATATTATTCGAGAACATTTTTCAACCCTCTCTAGTCTAAGTCTGACTACTCATTCTCTGAATTTTGAATTTCTATAGCTTTGCATTTTATAATGTTTATTTTATCAACTTTAGAGTATTTAGTTCTCTATTTTGATTCTATAGAATGTAACAGCCATTGTCTTATATAACAGTCTTTCACTTATATTATTGTAAATTCTTCACAGATGTTGCATATTGATTATTTGTATATATATATGTTTACTAAATTCTACGATACTTGAATTGATTCTTTATTTTCCTTTCTTCTTTCAGGTATTTGTTTTATATTTTTTTTCTTCCCATTGCATAGCTTTTTTCATAGGGAACATGTTTTATCAGACTTTCATTTACCATTTTTCAGCATATGCTTATTGAGTCCTTCTCATATATTAGACACTTTTTATAAGTCTGAGGTACAGTAACAATAAGAGATAAGTTCCCTTCTATTGAATTTACATTGTAGTTCAACTTGTGTTCCTAAAGTATTATGTAGTATAAAGAATGTATATTTAACATTTTACTATGCCAACTATTAGCTCCGTGGTCATAAGCAAGTTGTTTGGTTTTTCTGAGACTCAGTTTTATTATCTATAGAATGGAAATCCTGAAAGCTGCTCTTATATTGTACTTATCATAGTACTAACATATGTGAATGTGTCCTAAGCAGTATTCAGCACACAGTTTGTGCTCAATGTCATCGTCTTTACTTTCTTCCTTTCTCATTCTTTTTTTACTACATCTGTAACTTATGGACAGAGCTATCTAGTTAAATGAATTGTTAAATATATTGTGCTTTTCGTATTTGATTTGTTTCTCTAACAACTTCTGAGGCTTACCTATTTTTAATCAAGGTAGTTTTCTGATACTTTAAAAAGTAGAAGTAATCTGAACATGTTTAACTATGTCATTCATCTTGTCTACTTTTGGACTATTCTAAGCCTCCTACCCCCAATGGAATAGATGACATTTCTCTCTAATCTCAATAACTCATGAACTGATTTTCTGACTTTTCTTGGGACATTCTAAAAATTCTCTTTATATTTGGCATATATATAATTACTTGGTTTCTGATAGGCAATATCTAGACTTTTCTAATTACCTAGGTTCAAGTAGCATAAATTTTCATATTGTTTATATGGAAAATCACTAAAATGTAAATTGCTGCTAATTTTTATTTACATTAAAATTCCTGTTTATCTTCCTTCTCTTATATAAGAATATTGTGCTTTTCAAATTCTTCCTAAGCCCTTTAATATCCTCATTATTTTTCTACTTTCAGCTACTTATATATGTGTATTTATGTTGGGGCCTTAAAAAAGTGTCATATTTCTTTGAATCATTAAAAAATTGATCAGGAAGCTAATTAAAATTAGTTACCTCACTTACTGACTATACAAACATACTCAAAGTTACAGATTTTATTTTATTTTCAAGAGGCTATAGAACATTTGGTTTTATTTTTGTCTCCATATTGAATATACCTCTCATAGCTAGTGATACCTCAAATTTCCAGGGACCACTGTATTCTATTTTTGTGCCCCATTCTTCATCACTCTTTACCCATTTCCACTGAATAAATGTGCATAGAGTAAATAATGGAAACATCTAAGAAAAAATGAAATCATATGAAGAAAAAAACATTAGAGAAAGAATAATGAAGTAAAATTACTGAATCTTTTTTCACTATTACACTACTGCCATTTTCTTTTATCATTGTCATGTTTTTCTTTTTTGCTTTGATGCCCTCTGTCTTTCACTCTCTACCTCAAAACAAAGAAGTACTAGGCAAGAGTGAATGTCTCTTAATGCTGATTATTTAGCCATTGCACAGTGGACAAATTATGTTACCATCTCACTTAATTTGAGGATAAGATATTGGAGGGAAGTAATTCTTTGCAGAAAGAAGTGCCTACTACATAGCAATTGTTCAAGTAGAACAGATTATTCAAGTAAAGAGAACTTTAAGTTCTAAAGGGTCTGTTTTGTTTTGACTAGCTACATTCATCACACATTTTAATTTTTTTTAATATTTAAGTTTGTTTTCATAAACATATACTGTGTAACTATGGCAACAGATTTTCCTTCCCTTTTTAATTAAAAAAGACTAAATGTAAACAAGACAAAATACCCTTCTGGAGAAATAAAACATTCAGTTTGCATAGATTATTTTTACTAGTAAGATAATAGAGCACTTGATCACTCTTGCTCAGCATTTCCTCAAATGGCGTTATAGGGAAAGCTAATTTATACAACATGAATAGAAAAGAAGCTCTTTTAGCTGACCTATATTTGAAAAGCACTCATTTCTTCTAAAAATTTATAACTGGTACCCACAGCATGCAATATATTTCTCTTTAATATGTACATAAATGTTCCTTCCTGTAAGTTGAATTTTGAGATTAAAAGAGTCAGTTAAAATGAGTGTGGTAAAAAGAGATTTGTTTCTACACAAACAATGTTGAATGTTTTAAAAATATTTGATAAAGGCAATCGTTAAAAATAATTATGTTTAACTAGATGTAGATAAAGTAACTATAAAATATTTTTAGGAAAACAATAAAATGTAGATGCATTCTACACTCAGAATGCTTCACAATTATTTTTAAATTCTCATTTCGCTTTGAAAAATCAGAAACTAAAAGTCTGGTAATCTTTATTGGAGCATTATGTGGCACAAGAAAGACAGTATGACAGTGGAGAAAGGAAAGCCTCTTCAATAAATGGTGCTGGGAGAATCGGAAGGCCACCTGCAAAAGAATAAAATTAGACTGTTGTTTATAATCACACACCAAAATTAACTCAAAATGGATTAAGGACCTGAATATAAGATCTGAAATGATAAAATGCATAGAAGAAAACTTAGGAACTAAATTCAAGGACCTTGGTCTTAAAGAGAATTTTATGAATTTGACCTCAAAGGCAAAGGAATTAAAAACAAATATAAATGAATGGGACTACATCCAACTAAAAAGAAATCAGCAAAAGAAATCAGCAAAAGAAATCAACAACAAGGTAAAGAGACAACCATCTCAATGGGAAAATATATTTGCAAGCAACGCCTCCGATAAGGGCCTAATATCTAAAATATACAAAGAACTCATATGACTCAATAACAACAACAACAACAACAAAATGATCCAGTCAAAAAATGAGCAGAAGATCTAAACAGACACTTCTCTCTAGAGGACATACAAATGGCCAACAGACATATGGGAAGTGCTCTCAACATTGCTAGCTATTAGGGAAATGAAAATCAAAACCACAATGAGATATCATCTCACACCTGTTAGAATGGCTATAATCAACAGCACAAGTAATAACAAATGTTAGAGAGGAGAGGATGCAGAGAAAAAGGAACCATCATACACTGCTGATGGGACTGCAATTGGTACAGCCACTATGGAAAACAGTATGAGGTTCCTCAAAAAACTAAGAATTGATCTACTATGATCCAGCAATCCCACTGCTGATTATTTACTCCAAAGACTTGAAAACCCATATCCAGAAAGATATTTATTTGCACACTGATGTTCATAGCAGCATTATTCACAGTGGCCAGGACATGGAAGCAACCGAAGTGCCTATGATAGATGATTGGCTAACAAAGCTGTGGCACATATATACAATGGAATTATTACTCAGCCATAAGAAGAGATAAAATATTGACATTTGTGACAACATGGATGAACCTCGAGATAATCATGTTAAGTGAAATAAGCATGACTGAAATAGTTGAAAATCACATGATATCACTTATATGTGGGATATAAACCTAAAAGCAACAAATGAAAAGGACAAACAGAAACTTAGGGACATGGACAGTGTTTACCAGAGGGTAGGGGATGGAGGAGGAGGGGAGAAAGAGATGGGGTAAAGGAGGTCAAATATAGGGGGATAAGGGGATGGTGAAATGGATAAAGGGGATCAAATATATGGTAGCTAAAGGAAAGGGGACTTTGAGTGGTAATCACACAATAGAATATATAAATGTCAAACTATAATGTATACCTGAAAATTATATAATTGTATTAACCAATGTTACCCCAGTAAACTTAATTAAAAAAAGAAAGACAGTATAAAACTTCAGTAGTCATATTTGCTAACAAAAGAAGTTGCTTCATTCTTTTAAGACTGGTATATGAATATACATTTTTAAGTGAAAACAAAATTTTTTGGGTATGTCATTATAAATTACTTTTTGATTAATTGACTGATAAGATTTTTATCTTATTTAATAAGATATTTCCAAAGAATATGTTAAGGAGAACGTTTTTAGAAAGCTAATGTCATCACTCCCATTAATGAGTACCTTAACTCAACATTCATGGAAAGGAATTAAAATGACATTTTAAAATTTATATTTGTTATAGAAGAAACTGTATACTTCTTACTCTATGAGAGAGGTGATAATCATCAGTCATTCATTGACATAACCAATGTTTTTTGATTATTTAGTGTATGAGAGCATTATTCTAGGTTCTTAGGCTCCATTAGGTCAGAAAAAAATTCCCTGTCCTCAAGGAGTTTATAATCTAGCAGATAAAACTATTGCCATAGAAAAACAAAAGAACTAGAGAAGAAGACAGGTTTCCTAAAAAGGAAGAAGGTAATGAACATTTATTCTCCCAGAATGTTCTAACCTGAATGTTTCTTCAAGCTACAAAGAAGTTAATGTTATTTGAGCTTTCACTTCAAGAAAGCTTTCATGACTTAGCAGCCCATAGTCTTATCTCTCAATCTGCCTTTACCAACTGGTCCTTTATAGACTCCCATTATTTTCACATATAATATTTTACTTGGTTTTCTCAAAATTCTAGTAGATAAGCAAAATAATATTGTTAACATTCTTCTTGTCATTTAGGTCTCAACTTGAAAGGCATCTCCTCAGGAGCCTGCCCTGCCACCCAATAGAGGATAGACTGCCAGTTGAACATGAGTGGGTTTGGACATGATATGCCTCCTTCCCATGATCTGTCTTTTCATATAGTTGTGTTATTGTCTTTCTGCCACTGTTATGTGGGGCATTGCCTGTTTTCTGCCAAGCTTTATCTCCAGGATCAAAGTGGTGCCTGGCCCACAGTTGGTGCTCAGTAATGTTTCAATGACAGTGAAACTTAGTTTTAGAAATAAGTTATTTTTTTTTAATTATAGGGCTTCTCAATAGCTAACATGACAATGTTATTTATTTTATCAAATATGCAGTTTTATCAAAACTTTTATCTTGTATTTTTTCTGAGAAGTATCTCTTCAAATCAGTGTTCTGCATAACATAGTTTGAGAAACATAACATACATTAGAAACTTTGCCTATTAAATTTTATTTTTAAAGGTGATCAAATTGAGGATATTTTTAACTCATTCAAGTGCTAAAATTACAATACTGGTCTTCAAGTTGGTTATGAACTAAAATGACAGCAAATATAAATATAAATAATGGTAGTGAAATTAGCTCTATGTTTCCATAGCCATCTATTTAGGCTCACATTAATTGTGAATATTCCTTGTTTACTCTAGATATTAATGTAAAACATGATTTTTCTCCTTGGATACAAATATTCAAATGATAAAAACATACTTATTTGTGATCCTTCTAAAATACATCTTGCTGTATGAAACAAACAAAAAAAAGCCCTAATTTTATATCAGTTATACTGTGAGTTATATTTAAAACTTGTAATCTTTCTGAATCTTTCAGAAAGATTATGTTGACATGGTCAAACATTTTATTGTTAAGCTTGTGCTTAAAATTTATCATTTTTAAATCCAGGAGAATGGATTTAATTATATTTTGCTTCTAGACTAGATTTTATAATTCTTTCACTTATCAGAAAGAAATGTAATTACCGAATCTGCATACAAATGTCAGCTTTTAAGAATGTTGGCTCCCTTACTGTTTAAGGAAATACTGAATCAAGTGTGAAGTTGCTTTGAATTCCAACTGGAATTCATCTCAAATGTTAGTTTCCAGTTTGAAGCCATTTAAGAAATGTATAATTCATCCAAAATGCATTTCACTGGGGTGAATTAGTATGAGGCATACTTGACAGGATAACAGAGGATCGTAGTATTACATAGTTTTATCTCTAGAATCACACTCCTTAGTTTTTAACCACAATTTTACTACCAACTAAGTATGATTTTGGACAGATTGCTTACTCCCTGTGCATATCCCCTGATCTATAAAGTGGGGACAATAATAATGCATTTTTATAGATTTATTACAAGGATTCAGTTATATAAAACTTGTGAATTACTTAAAACTCTGGTGCATAGTGAATGCTTAGTAAATGTTAGTAAATTATTACATACTGTTTGCTGATATATCATATAATTTAATGGATGAGAAGAAAGTTCCTGTTTAAAAATATTCTTCATACCAATTAGACCTACCAATAGATAATCAAATCTTGGTTTTGGAATGAAGGATGAAGGATAAAGAATGAAGGATGTTTTTATACTATCTAAACACCTTTTGGGGAAGGTATCATTTTTAAGTCCATACATTTTAAAGTCAGAGCGATATAGATTCATTTACTTCCAACTATTGAGTGTTCAGGCAGTTCATTTAACCTTTCAAAGACATATTTGTACTTCACAGAGTTGCTGTGAGGATCAAAAGAGGAAATTTATATAAAGTACTTAGTGCAGTATAGGATACAGTATAAGCAATTGCTAGGTTTTTGTTATTGCTATAATTATTATTTTATATTATTCACATTATAGCTAATTGTTTCAGAAAAAATAAATGAAAAGAAGAAACAAATCTACAAGCACAAAAATTATGTGGTAAAAATGGGAAGAATTGCTATTGAAAACTGAGAAACGAGAACAATAAAGAGATGAGCAATAAGAAAAAAAGATAAATATTGCCTGCAATGCAATTTTGCTTGACAGAAGCAGAAAAAGGGAACAGTTTTATTTGTATGTCATTATTGTCAAAGAACATTAGTCAGGCTTACCCATGTCTGTATTTTTGTAAGGGTCTGTTAAATAGAAACGATACTTACCTGGTAGAAGGATATGAAGAGATGTATTCTCTCTATGTATAAGCTCCCTTTCTGTAATAGATTTGGGATGTTGGAAAACAACGCGATGTTGCTCTGAAATATAATGAAATAGTAAACCTTTCTTCTCTCATTACAGATGAGCTAAAACTCCCCCTCTACTGCAAACTTTGGCTTGAGTAGTCCTAGTTATAAAACCATTTACTTGGTCTTGTAGTTCAGATCATACGACGCAAAGTCAGAAAACAAAATAATTTAAAAATGTATAATAATAAAGGGGTTGGACATCAGCAGGAAAACATTATATTTCATACTGAAATACACTTTTTAAAGAACTTTCATAATTTACTTTTCCTTGTGATCTTCAGAAAGGTTCAAAATGGGGAGAATTATAAAAGATAAAATAACCAAAGTTATATAGCTATTTAGTAAAGAACTTAAAATGAGATATCCTCACTTCTAATCTATTTTCCTCATGAAACTAAAAAAGTGATGGGTGAATTTTAGTAATTTTAGTATACAAAAACACGTTAGTATTTTGTGAATTTAATGTGTTATGTTATTTTTCAATTATAGGATATTTTTTCACTACTCATTATCTTTTTAGAAAAATTTTTAGATAGAGTTTCCAAATAACTAAGAATCTACTTTCTATCTATTTACACCATGTTTGCTACAAACTTGTATTACATATAATAATTTAGTCATAATACCTCATGGACTTTGTGGTAATAGCTAATTTTATTTCATAAATGCATGTAGTTTTTTATGTGTAATTTATCTCTTCTTTCTCTTGGGGCCATACTTGTTTTTAATAACCTTAATGAAACCAAAGGCTCTGGGTGTGGGTAGTTCAGCAAATGTTCAAACGTGTGCGTACACACACACACACACACACACACACACACACACGCCTATCCTATATCTCTAAAAGCTCATTCCAGAATTTCTCAATCTTGGCACCATTGATGTTTTAGCCTGGTGAATTTTTTGTTGTGGAAGTGGTCCTTTGTGTTAAGGGTGTTTAGCAGTATCCTTGGCCTCTAACCACTTGATATCAGTAACATCCAACCCCCTGAGTTATGACAACCAAAAAGGTCTTCATGTGTTATCAAATGTTCCTTAGTAAGCAAAATCACCCCTGGTTGAAAACCATTTAGTCATACCCCAATGGTCCTTGAATCACAGATCTCAAGTTAAGAAAATTTGCATGAATGGAAATTTGGGAAGGATTAGGGGATGTCAGTAGCTTATTGCCATTCTTAATGTAGGATCCTTCAAGCCTTTTACGTCATTTTTACCATAAAACAATAACAAAAGTAAACCTTTTCTATATTTGCAAATTTTAAATATGGTTTCTCAGCAAAAAAAAGAGTTCAGTAATTTACTTCAGGAAATTATACTTAAATATGCAACAACTGGGTTTTCATTCTTTATAAATCTAGTTTTCATATGCTTTGATTCTGAATAAAGACCGATTAAATCTGGGAATGTGAAATAGGAAACAGAACAGATGTGTACCCCAAATTTGTGATTGAGAAGGAGATACTTCAGTAGAGTAGGAGAGATATTTCAGTAGATGTTTTATAGAGTTAGACATCAAGTTGCCTTCCCCTTTCTACTCCAAAACAAGTATGAGACTATAAATAAATCTTAAAATGGACCAAAGATAGACATGAGACATAGATGAATATGATATGTATATTATATCAATATTTTTATAAAAACAATGCTAATAATAACACCCTTTATTAAGTGTTTACTATTTCCCATAAACCGTATAAATCAACTTACATATATATTTATTTTATTCTATCCTTATCCAACCTTATAAATTAAGAAATGTTATTATGAGACATTCTTATCTGTTTGGCTAAAGAAAATACAGATGAAGGAATTATACTACAGATCTTAATTTGGGTTTAAATAAGGGTTTGATTTACTCTAGAATATATTTAGTTAACTGCTCTAATACATGGATTCAAATTTTAGAGCCAAGTTGTATTATTCATCTAAAGAAGTAAGTAAAATTTGATAAAAACCAGTAAATGAGACTAAAAAATATTATACACAGAATATATGTTCTAGTTATTACATAAATTTTAGTTCATTAATTTTTTTCTCCTTCTATAAACTGCAATAGTGAAATAGATGTTAGGAAACAAATCATGTTTGGTATGCATAAAGTAATGAAGTTACATGGTTAGAGTAATTATAATTCATAATATAATTTTAATTTTAAATGTTTATTTTTTACCTCCTCATCAATTTAAAGTAAATAATCTATATAAACAAACAAACAAAAAGCACATTTTTATTCTCTTCTGTTCAGAGTAGGGTAAAAGAAAGGGTATGTGCCCCTGTTGCAGTTAAAATTTACAATAAACAACAGTGAAAACAGACTTGTTTGAGACTCCAGTTGGATGAACATTGTGTCAATACTTTTGCAATATTTCTTGATGATGTCATGTTAGTTTGAAAAGCACTTAGCAGATACTAATTATCACCTGGTGCACACTCTTTAGTTGAAAAGGTGAAACTATATTAAGTATATGCAATGCATGCTCAATTGTTGACCTAAACTGCAAGCCGCTAAGACTTAATGTTTGGGTGATAGCTCAGGTGTAAGCAAAACAGATGCTGTACGTCATTCAATAATATGTTTCCCAGTGACTGAGTTCCAATTTCTATTTTTTTTTAATAACCAAGTGAATCACATAGAAAAACCAACATATAAACGTCTAGATTGTTCTTTAGTATAATTTTAAGCTATTATTTACTTGTAGAATCAATATTCACTACATTTCCATGGAAGTTTAATGTTTTAAAATTAGTATGTGTTTTTGAGAAACCATAGTAGATATTATTAAATGAGCAAACTTAAGTACTATTCATGAGTCAGAGTACATTAATATCTGTAGTAAGTTATGATGGTATCATGATATTTTTATTATATTCTAGACTTTTTTTATTCATTAAGAATATTTATTTAGCACCTACTATGTGCCAGCTGTTTATCATTTTATTTTGCTGCAGATAAAATAATTGGTTTTCATTAATTTGATGGAATTACCATTCATGCTAGTATTTTATTCAAACTATTTGAAAATGAAATCATTTACTCCAACAGTAAATGAAATTCTATTAATAATGACATGCATGTTAGATTAGTACACATGGGCAGCATTTATCTTACATGTATTTTCTAGGGAAAAAGAGACCTGATCACAGGTTTATTTTTCATAAAGCTTCAACTTCATTTCAGAGTATGCTAATTGTGATGAACCATAAGTAGAATAGATAGACATACTGAAAGATTGTCTGAGTATTTGAGAAAATAGAAAACTAATATGGATAATGAGGAAAAAAATTACATGTAGATAGAAATATATGCATTTTACTGCATCTGTAGAGTTGGATATATATGTCTTCCAAGGAAATATCTGAAAAAATAAGAATGGTCATAAACTTTCTGGGGAAATTCACTAGAAATAAAATAAACTAGATAAATTTTCAAAGAAAAAACAAATATAGTTTAATAGAAAAAGTAAAATAAAGCACCTTATATAAAATGTATCAACATTTTACTGGCTTTTGAAACATGTTGAACTGTATGTTGACTAAAATGCTTTTACTTAATGTACACATAAAGTGGGAGCCAAGATATTGTTTTTGAAAACACAAATACATTTAGAACTATAATTAAATGGCTTGAAAGACAGCAGTATTCTTCTTTCATTCATTTCATCCAAGCTGCAAGCATTCTTTAAGTGCCTCCTAAATACATACTGCTATACTAGGAAAAATTATAAATATGCTGTCCATTAGAAGAATATTTAATTTTGGTAGTAGAAGCATACCCATGCAAGACTTATTAATGTGCTACATATCAAATGCTTTATAAAGATAATACATGATCCTTAAATCCAGAGGAGTATACACGATATAAAAACCTAGAAGTGAAATGAGATTTGAGGTAATTCTTGGGGTATACATAGAATTTGGGTTAGGAGAGAACATACATTAGTCTTGGTTCTGTGAAAGAATTCCATCTAACTTTTCTTTGGGAAATCCATTTGTTTGGTCTTGGGAAATGCATTTGTTTGTTCCAGAAAAATTTATTTATAAGCACTTCAGGTTTCAATTTTTCATCTGTAAAATGATGAAGTTTAAAATTCTATCATTCAAGGTTTTCATGTTGAATGAATCTTGCTTTTCAGCTTCAGTTATATCTCTTTGCCAATTACTTTTCTTCCAACACATATCCAAGACAAAAATCCCAATTTTCTTAAATTTCCATTTCAATATCCTGGATTCAGTATCTATTCATTATGCTTGGTAGTGAGTCTATTGCCATATCCTAATTATATTTCTGTTGATTCCAACTAAAGACATATATATTGGATTATTTTTTTCATGAACCTTATTTCTTATATTTATCCAATTTGAAATTACTTTGAAATCTATTATAGATCTCTCATTTTCATTTATATTGGTAACACAATGTTCTAGTATTCATTGCATGAACACTTATTTATTCCTGAATGAACACTTCCTGTATATCACTTCTTCCTAGTTTATTTTTCTGTGTCTCTCTGCTCTCTCCTGCTGTTAAATGGGAAAGACCTATACTTGGCTATGTCTCAAGATATGGCAGAAAGAATAATGCATTGAAGTGAAGATGAATGGTGGTTTATTATTTAATCCCTCTTCAGTTGTATTGTCACTCCATAAAACTATTCCAATTCTGTGACTTGATCTGAAATTCACTGTATGACTTTCCTTCCTAAACTTCTGGGCATCCAGCCTAATGAGATGGAAGGATTTCTTAGAGAGTCCCCAAAGTATCCTAACATGAACTTTTCAATTCTTCAAGTATTTTCAAAAGAGAATGAAAATGGAACTATTAGAGATTCTTTGTTGACAATGAGGAAAAGATGATGCATGAGACAGTGGAAAATTATAACCTAATATCTTAAACAAAAATACACTATCCAACAAATTCATTATAAATCCTGAACCTACATTATCAGATAATTTGAAAAATCTCCACATCTTGGGGCCTGTAAGAGCCAATGCACCCAATTACATGAACTCTCTCCAGTATTTATGCCTGACAGACTATTGCTTGAGGGAAAAAAAAGATCCTTAATTAAAACAACAAACAAGTATGACAGTGACAACAAAACAACTGCAAATGTATACTCCTCTTAAATAGGCAGTGCCAATTTATTGTTCCTTAGTAAATCAATTGAATTTTATACTGGAAATTTTATTTTGCCCTAAATGTGACCATTTATAATCAGAAGTCTGAACTGGATGGTGTGAGGTTATATATAGTTTGGCTGGACTGTATTCTAGTAGAAAAGAAAATTATTTTAAAGAAATATTGTATGAAAAATGTTTTATTATAAAAATATGATTATATCATTAAAAAATAGTGTGTATCTTTGTTAGTCCTTTATTTCTGTTATTTTTAAATATATTTTTGTGAAGTATTTTGCAATTATTATCTATCAACAGATCGCTAATCTGATCTTTATAACAAAAATAATCATAGGAAGAGTAACATCTATATAATGCATAAAGCTTATTTTGTTTAAAATAATCCCTTGCGTCAAAAAAATTAATGTAAAACTGATAAAGAAAAGGTACAGTGGTCAGCAATACATAATTTGCCCCCTTTTAAGATATAATATGACCTAGCAAGATATAATATGATCCTAGGCTACTCTTTCTTGTACTCATTCATAAGAGAATTTCTAGTAAACAAGAGGAGATTTTAATGTCCTATTACTCTTTCCACATATTTTCTATTTTGCCAAAGGATCCTCACATAGGCATAAGAAATTCTCTGGTGAATTCAGCTGGGGTTCTCTATAAGAAAAGAATTCACGAGTTCATAAATCTTTCAGTCGCTTCAATTTATCTGGAGAGTTATGGATAGCATGCTGAGTAGCAGTACATGGAGCAGATCATCTTGAAAAATAATGCCATCTCCATAATGGGGAGGTTGCTATTTCCCAGTGGGGATGAGCTGTTTAGGCTGTATAGATATGGCCTTATTGCAGATTACTGCTGGCAGGGAAAATTATGTTTTTCTTGGTTTCCATATTGCTTTGAATATATTTCAGTGGCTGAGACTTTAATTAATTATGTCAAAAAGAGTGCATGTAATCATTGTAAAGGTTCACATGTCCAATAAAAATGGACAAAAAAAATTTCACAGTTAAATATATCCTTGTTTCGAAGCTCTCTAATATATAAAGGTATTACAGGATTCTAAGATTATTAAAGACATTTTATGCTATGTATGCTGTATCTTTAGACACTGGCAAACAAGAAAGTAGATAGTCTTCATTGGCTTGTGTTTCATATTTCTTTTAGATTTGATTATTATTTGAAGGTAGGGATTTGCATTTCATTGTTTCTAATTAAACAAATAGATACATTTCTAAAGTCATTTTTTTTCCTAACCAATTATTATTTTTTGTTGTCTCAAAGTCACAATATACATGTATATGTTACAGTTTAAAAATCATTATCTTTTTACTAATTAGAGAAAAAAGTAATTACTTACAATTTAAGGATAGTGTACCAGACTTTTCCAGAGAAATAGAATCAATAGGGTATATGTATATATCTTCTCTATGTGTATATATTCTGTGTATGTATCTGTCAGCCTGTCTATCCATTCATTCATCTATTTTTTCATTGGAGGAAAAGGAGAGAGGGAAGAAGTGAGCCTGATTTATTTTAAAGAATTGTTTCATGGGACTGTGAGAGAAGGCAAATCAAAAATTTCTAATACAGGCTGGCAGGCTGGAGACTTAGGCAGGATTTCTATGTTGTGCTTTGCTTTTAATGTCTTCAGATGATTGAATGAGACCCACTCACGTTATGGAAGGTAATCTGCTGTACTCAAAGTGATAATTTAAATGTTGATCACATTTGAAAAGTACCTTCATAGAAAATCTAGACTGATTGATTAAATAGCTGGTCACCATAGTTTAACCAAAGTGACACAAAAATTAACCAATACAAGTAGTAAAAGGCAAGGTTTTGTCATCTCTAATATCGCTACAGATCTCCTAAATATTGTATGAAGATTTAGGGCATTTGTAACAAAAGGAATCAGATATCAGAATAAAATTAAGTTCTTTTTAGGAAATGTGTTGTATTATTCTTTTTTTTTAAAAAAAACTTACTTTTCTTTGCCTGCATGTACATTTCTCTACTCCTCTCTCTTTCTCCCTATTTAAACTCAGTCCAATTTAAAGAGTTTGGTCATTAATCGTTCTCTAATCGTTTCATGCTTCTATCTTGTATTTCACATGATAGCAAGTAAACTTCTTTGGGTGAGAAGTATGACCTCATATTTCTTTCATAGACCCCATTGTGCCTCACTAATATTAAACTTTAAATTAGCTATCTGTAGATATGTGTGAAGTTACTGAGTTTATGTATTTTTACCTATTAAGGGTGGCAGGACCTATCATAAGAATATCCATCACATTGAATTTAAACATGCGAAAATAAATTATTCATTAACAATCAAGGCAAACTTTCTATAAAAATATGGTGACAAAATGTAGAATAAAATAATTAATGGATTATGGATGTTTTATAGCTAGTCATGCTCCTGCCTCAGGACCTTTGCACAGGATCTTGCTTAATATTGAAATATTGTTTCCTTAGTCATCCACATGGCTTTCTTTCTTATTTCTGGTTTCTAATCAAGAGTCACACTACCAATTAGATTTTTATGATCATGTTTATCACCACTAGACCTACTATATTTTTATATGTTTGTTTACTGGGGAGAAGTTTTGTTTGATTTGTTTGTAGCAATATCGCTGGCACTTAAAAAAAAGCATCTAATACAAAAGGTGCAGTAAACATTGTTGAATGTGTGAATGGATATTGAGAGAGTGTTTAATAGATGTACTCTCTATTTATTCATCTAGGTACTTCAGACTGTATTCCTCATAGTTACTTACAACATGAGAACTCAAAGCATTTATGACATTTGAGCTAAATCACCTACAGAAATATAAACACTTACTGAAACTCAGTTTAATGTTTAACTTTTATACCAAATAAGGCATTATATCTTGGAAACATTTAAATTTCCATCTTGGTACAGTTGCTTACTATTTGACAATGAACAAGTTACCTAAATTTGCTTTTTTATTGAAAAAATAAAATGATATTAAAACTATTCTCAATATCCCTCTCTCTTGTCCAGTTAGTTGATAAAACATATTTATTAAGATATGACTCCATAACTATGTACTAAAATGCTGTTTTACAGAATTCATTTTATAGAATAATATGTAAAGTACTTGGTCCAGAATAAGATCTCAATAATTAAAAATTATTTGTATTTGAAATAAGTCAAAGAAAATGTAGACTTTAATTTAATGCTCATTGAGCTGTTAGTTCATAGCAAGGGTCTAGTGACATCTATTTCATCTTTCTCTCATCTGAAGAAGAGAGGGTGTCAAGTAATGATTAAAAGTATGAGTGCTAGAGTGGGACCATTCAATTTGATTCTGGCTCTTGCAGACACTGGCTAATTTTGTACATGTTTTATTTTTTTATTTATTTAAACTTCTGTGTCTTCATTTTTTTTTTGTTTGTAGTGGTGATGGAGAAAAATAACACCTATATCATTTCATTCCATGAGGATTAAATAAATCAATACAGCTAAAGTACTTAGAAGTGAACCCACCTGATAAAAGCATCCTTTGTTAGCTGTTATCCACCCTACATTTTATTGCATTTAATTTCCACTTTTACACAATGCTTTAAGTCTTTTGAAAGTAGGTGGTATATAAATCTAAAATAAAAATTTAAAAAGCTTAACATAGTTCAGTTAGTAATATGTGAGTTTTACTAATATGTATAATGAGAATATTTCCTTCTTTTCTTTTATTAGGAAAAAATCTTTATTGAGTGAAGAATCATCATACCACTGTTGTATTGTGTATTAAACCAGATTGACAGCGAATGTGGGGTGGACAAGGGTCTTTTTAATTGTATTTTGTTATTCAGCCTACATTTATTGATCATCTACTTTGTGATGAACACTGTGCTAGTATTTGAGTTATAAAATAAATAATACGAAACAAAGAATATTAATAAATAATGACACTGTAAGTCTTTTGGAAACCTACTTCTATGTGATAAAGACAACAAATGGATATGAAGTGATCTAAAGTGAAAAATTATCATCATATTTCTCAAGGTAGTCAGGCAAATCTTCATAGAGAAGGTAACACTTGAGCTGATTTTAAATGAATTCTTTTGGCAGCCTAAAGGAAAGGAAATTCTAAGATAAGGATGAAAGAGATGGAGACACAAAACAGAGTAGTCTGGGGTGAATTAAAGTTACTGCATTATTGTTAAGGTATAATATGTTGAGATATAACAAGAGGCTAAGTTTAAAAACTAGACAAGCATATGACCATAAAGGGATTTTTAAGACTGGCAATAGTTTGTGCTTTATTTAGTTGACTGTGAATTGTTTCAAGCATCAGAATGATTTATTCAAGATTATATTTTAGAAAGTAATCAATACAAGAGAGAGCAAGACTGTAAATAGGATCATTAGGTTATTGCAAACAGGCAATAGACAGATAAAATCAATTTCATTTTATTGAATGGGTTAAAGCACTTTCTATGATCATTGTAATTCATTTCATTGTAAAAGTGGAATTTAAATATTTCAAGGGAATGCTTTTATGACAAAGACTGGTAACTAATAGTAGGATATTAAATAATATTTTGATTTGTTGTTTTTAAACTTGTATTTTATTTACATAATCTATTAATTTACCTCTATTTAGAATTTAGCTTTTATAATACATAGTTCTATGTCAGTAATATTTTGAAACTTGGATTAAGAGTGTTAGATTTTAAAACTTAGTTTTTAAAACATGTATTAGAAGTCTAGATTTAGAGTTGCTTTTAGATTAATGTAATATTTAGTTCGCAATTTTGTTTAAATGAAATATTTATATCATATTGCATCACTGTATATGCATTGAACTTTATGCCAAGTTCAAATGTTTCTCTCATCTAAATGTACTTTTTCTATATTTAAAATTAAAAATAAGTCATCTAAATGAATAGCAAAAAAATTTTACTTTCTGAGAGCCAATAGTATGTCTTCTATATTATTTTGAAATGACATGATTGAAAAAGAGATGCCTATGTAACTATTTGAAAAATATTTCCAAATTATTAAAATATGAACTGATGCTATCTTACATTAAAATGTGCTGAAATCTTTCAGGAATTATTAATGATGCCACGACTGTCTCATTGACTCAAAAGTTAAGTAGTTCTTGTAACATGGAAGAATTCCCTTTCCTGATGGCCTCATATTGTTTCAATAAAGATAGCATCATAAAACTTTGAGTTACCGAATTTATATAATTGATATTTAAAATCTGTTCTAATCATGTTTTAATCAATTAGAAAACATTTTTCAGCTGGATGACCCAGCAAAGAAATTCTGATAATATACAGTTTTCCTCATTATTTGTGGATTCCATATTTGTGAATTTGCTATATTTATTTGCAAACCCAAACTCAATATTGGGGCACTTCAAAGTCATGTGTGCACATGTACCAAGAAACAAGAAATTTGAGTAGAGAAATGCACACATTCTCAGGCAAGGTCAAACAGGGTAATGCTCTGTCATTTGTTTCAACTCATACTGTAAACAAGTGTCATTTTCACAGTCTATTTAGGGTCACATTTTTCAGTTTTTTTTGCTTCTTGTTCATGATTTTACTGTCTAAAGTGGCCCCCAGGCATAGTGGAGAAGGACCAGCTAGTGTTCCTCAGTACAAAGGCTGTGATGTGTCTTAAAAAGAAAATGCATTTGTTAGGTAAATTTCATTAAGACATAAGTTATATAATGCCGTTGGCTGTGAGTTCAATGAGTTAATGAGACCTTAACTCATTCCGAGGCCATGAATTTCAGTGCCTTACATATTAAGTCATCTTTAAACAGAACACACATAAAATAAAGTTATGTATTGATCAGGTGACAAAAATACTTTAACCAGAGGCTCCCAGGAACCTAATCCTGTATTTTTCTTAGGAGCAATGAATCAGTATTTGTTGATTCAGTGGTTGCAGCAACTTGATAGAACATAACTACCATGAATAATGAGAATTGACTGTATTTGTAATTCCCACCTGCTAACTTTGGCAATGTGAGATAGAAGATGCATAAACAAAGTGTTTACATTTATATATAAAGTTGAAAATGTGTATGTATTCATACACATTTTTATCTATTCATACTGTCAAGTAGAGAATTCCTGAATCATTTATCATGATATGCAAAGTAGACAGAACAAGCTTACAAAATCTAACAGATCTAAAATTTCTTAATCTCTTGGATAATTAAAATAAGATAGGTTTTGTCAGAGATAGAAAATTCTAAAAATGTGTACATCTTATAATTAATAACCAAAAAGCTAAGACATTTGTAATAGCCTAGGTGCAATCATTCTCTTTTGTATCCTGGAATGTATATTTTAAACATGAGTAAATAAGAAATTCACATCTATATGGAAAGAAGTTCTTTCCTACGTATTGTTACCAAAACAAAACAAGAATAGTAAATAAAATAAATTATTAATGAGACATGGAATTAACGGGATCGGGGACTAAATATGGGTACTGGAAAATCAGATTAAGGTGCTATACTTAGATAAATCTGAAAGGATAAATCTAGCTTTCTCTTAAATCTCCTATTAACCTGAAACAGAGAGAATTTAATTTCCAATTCAAATTTAAATTAAAAACTTTGATCAAGTATATACTAATAGCACAATGGTATTTATCCAGACTTCATGTCATATAGAAATTAATATGCTTATTTTTATAAATTATATGAAGTGGCATAAAACAGCACTATAACCAGTGTAAAGTTTGTGATTCTTAATGCATATAAGTAGTAATGAAAATTAATAATTATACTGGATATAATCCAGTAAATATATACACCTCAACATCTCTTTTTTCTACATTGTTATAATTATAGTCAATCTGTGAGTTTTGTTTTTGTATTACTTATTGGAAAAATAACTTTTATTATTTACTTAAGGAAAATATCTAGTATTAAGAGTGTTTGGACAGTAGCACAGAAATGTAACTTTGACAAACTCTGCTTCAAATTCCAGTGATAAAAGCAGGCATTCTTAAAATTCCAGATTACCTACCATTTAACTGTCAAACAACCATATGAAATAGATGCTATTTTTCTTCCCACTTAATTAAAGATTTTTCATCTCCTATCTAAAAGACTTGCCCCTCAAGGAACTGAAGTACCCTTTTAATTTTATGTATTTATAAGAACATGTTCGGTGATTTTATCAGCTAGAAGTGTACCTCTTTGGCGTACAAATAATTTGATATGATTTGTTTGATTTATCTTGATTTATACAACTGAATCATCATCTATCATTCTAAATATCATTACAGTCATACTGTAACATGTAACATGTATGAACATGTTATTGAAAATTATTTTAAGATAGATAAGTAATGAAAAAATTAGACATTTTTTTAAATTTTTATTCTATATTTAATTTATAGCTCAGTACATTTATCTGTTATAATGGCACAATATATATAACTAACATTATTTTCAGAATCATGTTACATGATGGCCTTTAAATATATTATTAATATAAAGCAATCTTTTGTCTTTCTAAAAATATTTTGTCTTATTTTATAGAAGCATAATATGATACCCTGGGGACTTAATAATAGTAAGCTATAGGATTATTCACATTTAATTTCTTTAAAAATTTGCCTACAGGCAGAGTTAGCTCCCCTGTCTTTGTAGCTATAACTTTTTGCAATAGTGTGGGGCAGACACAGGAATGAAACTGAATTTGAATCTCAGCTTTATCATTTACTAATTTAATAACTTTGGGCAGTACAATTAAACTACTACCTGTGCTTTGATTATTCTTATCAGACAAATGGAAATAAAGTATTTGAAAGCTTTATGGTGGAGAGTATATTAAAAAATGTATTTAGTCCACTAAAATAGTCTGATATATAAGTAGTACCTGATAAATGTGAGCAATAAATATTATTATAAGCATATTTTATATATAATATCATGAGAAAATTATTAGTTCATGGTAACAAAGATTAGTAAATCTATCAGAGGCTTAATACAAAGCTTTGAATGGATGGATGAAAGCTCTTATCATATGAACATAAAACTAGTCAAAAGATATTTACTAAGTGACTGTGTCACTGCCCTGGAAACAACACAAAGAGCAAGACAGATCTGATCTTGGCCATCATGGTACTTAATGTTCAATAGTGAAAATAAAATGAAATATATATGTATATTTTTTGCATATATTTATATATGAAATCCATGACATTTGTGATATAGGATTATTAAATGCTTTATAGTTTAATTTTTTCCCATCACAGATTATATTTTTAGTACCTCAATTCATTATGCTGCAATTAGAACATGTGGAAATTGCTTGTTTCTAAAGTAATAATATTCAAAAGCCTAATTATTTAACTTGTAATTTACTTTGAATATTAAATAGGTGAAATGTCAAAAATAGTAATTTAGATAGCATTAAGTATATTCTATAATAATGACATCATGAATTCACCATTATTTTATTTGTCATCACCTCTATAGTAATATTATACATTATAAATCTCATCATCATTCCACTCATCCTCCTTTAACTTTTGGTTAGAAATAAAAATAATTTTAAAAATAATAAAAATTAAAATAAACCCTAATTATAAAAGTTCACCACAGACAAAAGTATTTTCTTCTTTACATAATAGCTAATTTGTGTTGAATGCTTAGCATATGACATGTATTGTTCTAAGGTTTTTCCAGGCATCATCCATCTTATTAAATCCTCAGAATGTCTCTCTCAAGTAAGTGTTATTAAACACAATAGTAGAGAGAGAAATTGAGATAAAATAAAGTTAAGTAGTATCTGTATTCACAATCTAGTAATAGAGACACAATTTAAATCTAGCTCTATAATTTGCATTTTTATCATACGTATGCTGTACTGTCTCTAATGTAAAATTGTTTAATTTTGGATAATCTGGACAGAGAGGAATTTTAGGATCCATAAATTCAGATTTAAGTCCCTTTAGTAATCTTCTCTATTATTTTATTGAAAGGCCTAACAATTGTAGAAAAGTAAAACATGTAATAACATGTTTCTAATTGTAAAATATGGTAAAAACCTATTTCGAAGGTTGTTTAATTGTACACTAGATAGATTTATCATGTAGCTACAAGATTTATTATACTGGTTAGTCATTATATAAATGTTAATTATTGTAAACTCTGAAGTCACATTAGGACTCTTTTTTATTTTTATTTTATTTCATTTTATGATAACAGTGATTTATAATTTGGATGGTTTCTGAGTAATGTAATAACTCAAGAGAAAAAGAGCTCAAAGATTTAAAATATTTAAACATATAACATCACTCTCTCTGATGGGATCCTTGATACTAATTATTTAACCAAAATACAGCTTCAGAATCTTAACACATCTAGGTGGCCTCTAGCCATTGGTCATAGTTAGTGTGTAATGTGAATGTTGGTCCACATTCTCAGAATTTAAATAGATAAATAAATATAGATATAGATAGATAGATTTATATTTATCTATTTAAATTCTGAGATTTTAATCTATAAATATAATTCTATATATATAGATATAGATAGATATAGATATAGATAGATATAGATAGAGATAGAGATAGAGATAGATGATAGATAGATAGATAGATAGATAGATAGATAGATAGATAGATAGATATACATATGTATATACCTGCAAAAATTCTCATGTAGAATTAATTCATTAATGCTGAATTAGCCAAATTATAACTGGCAAAATCGGGTATCTGGAGATATATGTTCTGACTCTATTTGAGTAATTTTTATTTGATTTAGCTAATTCACTTAATCACTGGACTCAGTTTTTTCCTGTATTAAGACAAAGAACTCATTTCTAAAGTTATATTCATAATAGCTCTATAAGAATAGCAACAATCTAATTTCTAAATCAAAATGTCATATTTTGGATGTTTTTCCCATGTTAAAAACTAAACTTTTTAAATAAAATTAGCAATTTAATTTCTCCTCAATTTTTTCAATGCAGCCGTTTTATAGATTACAGAGGGAATCAAACTTTTCTCATTATTTTTTTTTTTTACTGAATATAAATGTCAATTTTTATCCCTTTTTAGTTTCCTTTTAACCCAAAATAATGAAAGGCTATAGGGAAATTTTTAGGTAAATTCTATTTCTAACTTAAAATTTTCCCCTTTTATATATTTTTGTCATTGTATTAGCTTTACTTCAGATCACCTTTTAGATTTTCATTTCAGAATAGTATTTAGCTTCTCAAACAACAGAAATTTATGTGAACAACAAACTTAAGTAGCATAAAAAGAAAATGGTTAAGCACTTTGTTGAAATACTTAGAAGGTGGTTTATCTCTAAAGTTTTTCTAAATTCAAACAAAACAAAAGTACAAACAAAATAGGCATAACAGTTCATTGTTTTCAGAATGACTTTTAGGAAAGAATTTTGTCTAAAAATAAATTATTCAATGATTAAGTATTGAATATTATGTCACTTTCCTGAACACAGAGAATTGAATGCTTTCATTTGCAATTTGATATACTTAGGGATAAAACATCATTTATCATGGGAAAGAAATAAAGATTAGGAATATGTTCTCCTCATATAAAAATTAAGTTTCCATATAATTGTATTTACAATGTTACTCCAATAAACTTAACTAAAAAAAAAATTGTTTCCATAACAAAGAGTGATTGGTTAACATTGCTATCTTTCAAAGTGTTGTTTATCGTTTTCCTTAGTTGAGAAATATAGGGTAATGATTCATAAAGGCTATTTCCTCGACCTGAATGTCTATGTGAAATAAGATTTCTCTCAACCACCCAAAAAACTTTGCAGCGTGATATGTGAGACCCATGAACAATGTAAAAAAGGAGAATGCATTTTAGGAAAAGTGTCTTACTGTGAAGTGCCTTTTTTTTCTAAAACTCAATCTAATTCCCAGGCTCCATCATATGAGGTACACTAAATGATTCTTCTGCCCCATGGGCTTTATCTCATTCAGTGTTGGTACATTAAATTCCTCTTCTGTTCTCTGTGTTAGTTTTGTGTAAGTTTCAGGGAGAAAAGTACATGGCTGGACCATATCAGCACCAGGCTCTTTATGAAGAGTGGAAGGAAGGCACACTGAAGCCTATGAGTGATTATTGCATATGAAATGCATAAGATTACATCATCAAAGGAAAGAAGACTGTAGGACACAAAGGTGTCCATCATAAGTCACATTGCTAGGTCTCTAGTGTCAGATGGAAGGTGACATCAGTGCCTCAGGACTGTACTGACAGCCCTGTGTTGAGAACTACTTGACTTTCATTATGCTCCCTGAAACCTCTTGTCCTTGTAGAAATTATGTGTGTGTGTATGTGTGTGTGTGTGTGTGTGTTTTAATTTCATCAGCCTAAAACATTGCAGGAAATAATAGATCAATTTGATATGGACATTTAGCAAGAGTTAGAGAATACTCAGTAAAATTAAGGAGAGAGGTTAAACTTTTCATGTATTTAAATGATCATTTATTTAATTATATTTTAAATATTTGCTCGAATGTCTGTCGTTCCTGCTAGATGCTGAGCTTCTTAAGGGCAGGGACCATATGCTATTCATCTTAGTATTATTAACATTTATTAAAGAAATGGCTATTATTTGATGGAGGAAAAAAATGTGGATTCCTCATTCCTTGCTGAATGGTAAAGGTGGGGATTTGATCTTTGTCAGAGCAATTGATGGAAATTAACCCATGACGGGTTATCAGAAATACAAACTAAATCACAAATGCAAACTAATTTTAAGCAGAAAGACAAGAAATGAAGAAAAAGAAAACAACAATTATTGAATACCTACTCTGCACCAGGAACTATACTGGAACTTTTTTAGATTATCTCATTTCATGCTTACAGCAGCCTCACATATGAAAGTTAATTCCATCGCATGAATGTATTATTTGCATGCAACTTGCTTAAGGTCATCTGATTGTTATATATCAAAACCAAAATGAGAACACAGGTCTTTTGGCCTTCCAAATTTCTCTATTAAACCCTGACTACCTAAAAAAAAAAATACTCTGGAAAGAAAGGGTCTAACATAAAAAAAATTAAAGACATTTCACTTTTATACTTTTAATAATTAGAGACTAAGTAACAATGCCTCCCATTTTATAATATTTTGGAACATGCAAAAGTCAAATTTCTTTAGTCTGACTGATATTTAATTTGTATTGATTATAAATGCCTGAGTCTCTTGTTTTAGAATTTCCATCAGGTTACAGCTAATCTATAAACAAATCTTCACTTGTAATATAGTGATTCACTATTTAGAGAAGGCGTGAATCCCATAGTAAACTATATAATCACACTTGCTTTAAATGCTTTATAAATCTGGAATTTACACTGGTTTTGCATATACAGGTCTTATCTCTTAAAAATTAAGATATGTGTTATAGCTTTCTTTAAACATTTGCATATGTCTCATATTCTAACATACTTTCCTCATGTTGCATAGAACTCTGATAAAACTATATACTTATGTGACTTTTCTTAATTTTAACCATTATAATTTTATAAAACCAATCTTGAAAGGTAATACATTAAATAAGTTAAAAAGTAAATAACAAAGGTTGGAATTTTTATTTTCTAATTAAAGTCAAGAATTTATGTTTTATTAGAAAAATCAGCATGACATAGAAACATTTTCTATCTCTCTTGAGCAAACAGAAACTGGAATTGTAACAAAATATTTTAATCCTGGGTTAGATCCCCAGCTGCGTAGCAAGCACACAGTGTCACTTGAATCTTTATAGCTCTTTTTTCATAGCAGAAATCTCTCTAGATTATTTTGTATATCTAACTTAAAATTGTACTCTGAAATATTAGAAAAGTGAAACTGACCACATCAGAAAAGGCCTAAACAAACTGAAAGTGACTTGTTTAAATATTCAATGATCTCAATGGAAAGAGAACACACAGATAAACTTTTTAGCACATCTCATTCACTTGTTTATTCTTCTTTTATAGGATAGCAACTTTTCATAGACCATAATTGATAATTGATACTAAAATCGTAAGATCATAATTTTCATGTATGGTTGAACACACAAAAGAGAACCAGTTATTGATTATTTCTAATGATGGACTAGATACTAGTACAGATATTTCAAAATTGTATTTAATTCAAAGTATTTGTGATTTTTTTATCTCCATAATCTTACTTTAAAAAATTGACTCAATGCAATATAGATTTAATTAATCCCCATCAAAATCCCAATGGCACTCTTTATAGAAATAGAACCCCAAAACCCCATCAAATTTGTATGGAATCACAAGAAACCCTAAAGAGACAAAGCAATCTGGAGGGAAAAAAGCAAGGCCAGAGGTATCACACTCTCTGACTTTATTTATACTAAAAAGTGACAATAATCAAAACAGCATGGTATTGCCAGAAAAAAGACACACAGACCAATGGAACAAAATTGAGAGCCCAGAAATAAACCAACATATACGTGTTCTAATAATTTCAACAAAGGAGTCAAAAACATACAATGGAGAAAAGAAAATCTCTTTAATAAATGGTGCTGGGAAAACTGAAAAGCCACATGAAAAAAGAATGAAACTAGACTGCTATCTGTCAACATACACAAAAATTAACTCAAAATGGATTAACCTATAAGATTTGAAACAATAAATTGCATAAAAGAGAATATAAGTACTAAGTTCTTAGACCTTGGTTTTAGACAGGATTTTATTAATTTGACCTAAAAGACATAGAAGTAAAAATAAATGAGACTATATCAAACTATAAACCTTCTTCAAATCAAGAGAAACCATCAACAAAACAAAGAGGCAAACTTCTGAATAGGGGAAGATATTTGCAAACAAAGTCTAATATCCAAAATATATAAAGCACTCATACAACTCAACAACAAAATAAAAAACAATCCAATTTAAAAATGGACAAAGGACTCGAAGAGACATTTCTTCCAAGAAGATATTTTTCTGAGTATCTACCAAAAAAATTTAGAAACATTTATTCATAAAGATAAGTGCACCCCGATGTTCAGTGAAACATTATTCATGGTGGCCAAGAATGGAAACAACTAAAGTGTCCTTCAATAGATGATTGGATAGAGAAGATGTAGTACATATATAAAATGGAATATTACTCAGTTATAAAAAAAGGTGAAATACTGCCATTTGAAAAAACATAGATGAATCTTGAGATTATCATGCTAAGTGAAATAAGTTAGATGAAAAAAGTGAGAACCATATGATTTTATTCGTAGGTGGGATATGAAACTGAAAGCAACAAACATCACAGACAAAGACTCAGAAACAGACAGTGGATTAGTAGTTAGCAGAGGTAAGGGGTGAAGTAGATACAAGTTAAAGGGGGTCAAATATTTGGTGACTGAAGGAAATTTAACTTTGGATGGTGAACGTACAATGCAATATACATATGACCTATTATTGAATTGTATACTTGAAACTTACATGATTTTATTAACCAATATCATAACAATAAAATTAATTTAAAAAGGAATGACCTTCATAAGTAAGTTTTGCTTAAAATTATTTCCAGTTCTTAACTGTTTCAAATGTTGTGTCTCAACATATAATTTTAATCATGTTGCTTTACACACAAGAAGTGGCTTTCTATTATCAATGAAATTAGAAGTGTATTTCTTCAAATTCACTTTATTTACCTTTCCCTTATTCTTTATTACAAATAATTCTCATTACTATTCAAAATAACATACTTTATACCTCCAGATCTCACTTATGTTCCTTCTTCATGAACATAATAGTACCATTTATTATGTGCTTTGTATTTGATGTTTTACTAATTGTTTTATAGTTATGATTTTGTTTTATATCTCCTTACTACCCTCCAATTCATTCTTCATATACCAACCTTCACTGACACTCAATATTCCAGGTATACTATATGTTGATATATTCCAAGTACATCTTACATTTTTTCATTTCTACACCTTAGTTCACAATTTTCTGCTGAAATGTAAAAGATACCTTTCTTCATCCTCTACTCATGCTCTTGGCATTCAGTGCATTCTTCTAGGCCAGGAAGAAACATGATTTCCTATGCAAAAGTTTTCCTGATAAGGACAGTAATAACGAATTGCTGCTCCCTCCTCAAGACTATCTTATCTTTTATATTTTTCTTTTAACAAGAACTGCACCTTGATATGTATTTATGTATGTGTCAAAATCTCTTTGTCAATTTGCAATTCCTCAAAGATAGAAACTATATAACATTTCTCTATATTCATTATATCTACATTCTTCTGAATACGGTTTAATATAAATGCTTCTTCAAACTTTGTGAAAACAAATATATGATGGGCATATTATATTTTTACTCCATAACCATCTGGTTTGAAAAATGAAAACCTAGCCACCTAGCCAGCTGACTATTTTTTAAGACTTTACTGTGTACATCTTTTAATTCACTTTCATCTTTCTGCCTTTTAGATGTCTCATGCCTTTTTATAGTTTTCTTTAGAGTGCAGGAAAAGAGGCTCTGAGGAGGTTAGATAACTTTATACTTGCATGGTAACAGAATGAAATTCATGGAAATATAATTGTTTAGCCATCTATTTTCACCTCGTTCTCCCCTGCACATCTCCACAGAATGGAGTGTATTTTCCTTATCCTTTCAGATATACAAAGAACATTTGATAAAAGTAAAAAAAAGGAGGGGGGGAGAAAATAGGCTCCTATGATATAATTGAAGCTATTTTCTATTACTTTAATGAAAAAAGTATTACTTAAAAATTTATCACAGTACAGTTTTGCAGACATTGTTTTTCAAGACCAGGCTATAACACTGTTATTGTATGATAATTGGTAACACAGCTCATTCATTTACCTAAGGAGATTCTTCCATCTTTTTTTCTCTCTAAGAAACATGAATGTCTTTGCCTGCATGGATTAAAATATAACATAGGCATAATTTATGTGCTTGGCTGTGCATTAGAGTCCCTAGGAGATCTCAATCAGTAGCTATTAGTATGTTCTATTTGTAGTTTTAAAAATACCTATACCCCCCTTGATCCAGATGCAGATAACTCATAAACCATTGGTTAGTAGATTCCTTCTGCATCTGTATAAGTGAGATTGTGTATTGGTAAATTATCTGAGGACCTTATCAACTTTATGCTATAAAATGAGACCAAATCTTACTTTCTTTACAAAGCTCTGCCCTATTTATTTCTTTATTTCTTTTAGTGGTTATATTTCCTAAAAACAAAATTAATTTATTAGAAACCATCTATGTTTATAAGACCATATGATTAATGTAACATGGTTCCTGTCTCTAATTGTTCACAGTATAGGTAGAGAACCCCACAAATTAACAAGTCAAATTATCACAATGTCATATGTTGTGGAATAGATATGTACACAGTCATTTGGAGGAAATATGATAAAGTAGTGAATTTTGTCAAGGTAGACAAGATCTCACATAACACCAATTATCATAATTAGAATAATAATAACAAATGCTCACATAGTCCTTACTATAGTTATAAGTCCTTTTTTACATATTAACTCATTTAATCTTTAGAACGATCCTGAGATAAGTATTACCAGTATCTCAACGTTAAATGTGAGGAACTTGATGCAGAAAAATGTTATTTACTTGTCCCAGATCTCAGTCTGGAATGGTGGAGCAAGGACTCCTTGCTCCAGGCAACCTTGATTCAGAACTTACACTCTTAATCAAAAGAATTTGTGGAGGAGGCAGCTTTTCTCCAGATATTAAAAGAAAGGGAAGATCATCTCACATACATACACAAAAAAAGAGAGAGAGAGAGAGAGAGAGAGAGAGAGAGAGAGAGAGAGAGAGAGAGAAGGAAGGGAG